>JAVQJG010284597.1:0-16942 GCA_036024015.1 Craterocephalus amniculus | reverse complement strand
AACACACACACACACACACACACACACACACACACACACACACACACACACACACACACACACACACACACACACACACACACACACACACACATATATGTATGTATCGTCTTATTATTAACTTTCAGAACACATGAAAAACAAAGTACTGAGCTAGCTTTTCACAATCTAATATTAAAAGACAAGTGTAAACATAGTGTTTACAAAGCTTTTAACAATTGTTTGTGCTTGTTCTTATAATATTTTTAGAGTAAAGTATAGGGGAAAATAAAATAAAAACAGATACCTAATCATTTTGTTAACTTTCTCTTCTGCTCCTCTGATGAAGCAGAAACACATCATGTGACAAAGATTCATCATGATCTTCCTTTTTCAGAAATATGTTAAAAATGGGCTTTAGCATTTTGTTTGGTAAATCTGCAGCAGACCAGAAAAGCAGATATGGCCCATTGTTTCCTCGGTGCTGCAGTGAGGACGTCCCTCCATGGTCGGAAACGGCAGTCCTGTGGGCGTTGAGAAGGAGATCCCTCTGAGTTCCAGAGGTGTCTCAGACAGGCGTGTTGCCTCACCTGGTCCTGTGTTTACCTCAGATGGTAAGATTAGGAAGCAGCCATGTGGAAGATATGACACTAATCCTTCGTGCCTTTGCTTGGCACTCACACACTCAAACACTTCAGCTCTCCCAAAAAATTGAGCTACACCCTTTAGGAATGTGAAGAATACATCAACAGTATTTTGAGACTAGACTGATACTGCAGCATGTTGACGGGATATCTAAAAGCGCAGTTAAAATGTTTTTTAAAAATGTATTTTGATCATTGAACGTACAATGAACAACCCAGACAGGTATTGATAATGGCACAGAAGGATGTTAAATATTTTACAGCCTCAGCAGACTGTTTTTCCACATTTATGGTATTCATACTTCAGAAAGATCTTACTGCTTTCATATCTACGTGAAAGTGACTTTCTTTTAATCCAAGTTAAATTTAAGTTTAATTTAAGTTGTAAATATAAAATGTCAGTTTTTCACCTTTGAGCAGCCACTAATACAAAATTACTTATGAAACATTTTCAGCAGCTATCCTGATAAATAGTAGCCTGCTGATTAAAAAACTCAGTAAAAAATTATAGAAAGGTTGTGATAACCGTGAAAACTTTTTGTGTTGACAAATCACGTTCAACACAGTGCAAAAGGCCCTGCAATGTCCATTAATTACTACAAATTCAATTTAAATGATCAATATCTTATTACTGTTTTCTGTTAAGAGATTTTACTGCTTTTTCTCTGTGTTTTTGGTCAGAGGACTAACCCTTGATATCATAACCAAATCACAAATGTTAGGAGGCAAAACTCTTATTTATCCAACGTGCTGATAATTAAGCTGTTCTCATTAGTGTCATAATTGGAAATGTAATTAGCAATAGTAATAATTATTGCATTAAATACATTTTCTCTTTAGTTATCAGGCTCATTCAGAGTGGTAATTAGAGTTCTAGAGAATTTCCTACTTTTATCCTATTTCATTTTTGCCGTCAATTATTTCTGTTCTTACACACATCTAACATCAATAAATTATGACTTCATTCATTTCGATTTTTAAGTAAACACATAAACATTGGGGCTAAGTCACTTTGTAGAGTGCACATCAGCAGAGATTTTTTTCCCCACTGCACCATTCTGTTTTCAGTTTTCCTCCAACTTTACCAGCAACAACAAAAAATGTATTTATATAAAAATGTAGTCCTAATAAGGAGAAATAAAACACCACCATTGCTATGTGAAATTGTTTTATTGAGAACGTCTTCGAAAAAGTCCACCTCTCTCTTTGCATTTTTGACATTTGTCAGAACTAAACCTTTACTTTTTGTTTTTTAAAAGTTTTTGACACTGAGAAAAAAGGTTGATCTTTTTATTCATTTTTTCAGCAACAGAATGATAGAAATATTTTATGCATCCTATTAAATTGTATGGTACTTGATCATTATTCCAGTGGATGCAGTGGTCTTGTCTTACTTTGAAGAAGTTGTGTGGTTGCTTTGAAAACTTTTGCCTTTACATTCAAAGTTCTAGTTACTGCATCTTTGCTACAATCTGGTCAAATTCTTTAAATCTCTCATTTCAAAGAAACCACGTGACAGTAAACATCTATTTAATGTTTATCTACAGGAATCAGGTGGCAGCAGAGTGAACATCAGCCAGAGGCTATAACTCTGTAGCGGATTCAGCTTTATCTCCAATTTCTCAACAGGAAGGTGAGTCGTAGATTTATATTTATGTACTGTTTTCCATACTGATTGAAGAAGCAGAAAAATCCACTTTACATTGGAGCTGGATTTCCTTTCTTTCTGATCAAACCACACATTTTTTTCGATTGAAATGCATAAAAGAGCATTTCACACATTTGACATTAATTCTCTGTTTTCTTCTTCATCGAGAGCGAATTATTGGATAATTGACTTTCACAAAACACAAAATGTGTGATACGATGTGTGCTATTGGTGTCTCTGCTCCATGTTGAAGTTGCACCTCTGCTTCTTCGAGCAACTTAATTGTCTCAAACATGCACGCAAGCAGCACGTACAAGTCATGATACCCCAAGGCATAGATTAATTAAGCTATGAAAACCCATGAGCAGAGAGCATTCAGCAGGTGCCTGTTTGCCTTGGTATGGGACTTGTTTTTGGCAGTGGTGCAGTGGCTCATTATAAATCTATAATTAAGTTACAATTTTATTTGCTTTTTTTTTTTTTTTTCAAACATTCTGTCATAGGGGATCAACATGGCTTAAACTCTGATTCTGTTAAGTGCACTCTTGGCTATATCGCTTTTGTATCCTCTATTATTCCTCAGGAATAATGCTCTGATAAATGTGAATGAGCAGCTGAGAGCGATACTGTGTGTGTCTCGCACTGTTTGGTATCCTGATCCTACAGGTGTTCATGTTTTCAATCGAATTTTGAGACGCGTCTCGTGATTCTTAGAATCTCTTGATTTGTTCCTAATCCAAAACAAGCTGATTTACTGCTCCCCCCCTTCCTCCTTCGCTCTGTACCTCAGCACAAAAACAAACACCATCCCCTCCCGCTGGCTGAAGGGATGGTCCTCAGAACCCCCGCAGTTCGGCTCATCTCGTGTTGGGTGTTTTGGCAGAGCTAAGTGAATGCAATGAAGCGGCTCTCTCAGACCAACATCTGTTATTCTGAGTCACCTGCCAGCAAAGAGGGGAGGGTGAGATGCACAGCAGGGGCCTGAAGGAGGGATGAGCAGGGCTGTGGGAGAGAAACCCCGTGTCTGCAGGGTGGTCAGGCTGAATGAGAGTCACCACCACAGCGGTAATGTTTGCCAAGAGCTTGCTCAAGCTAACAATGCTGCCTGTGGAGGGGCAGCCTAGGCAGGAAATTGAGGTTAACAACATTGTTACATATTAAACAGGGCTTGGCTTCACGCATTGGACTTGGAATGAGAAAAGCTTGAAGAGTCAAGCTTGTTATTTATTAATAAAAAACACCTTTGAATTATTTCCTGTAAAATGCTACATATAATTTGGAGTTTTTGGTTTAATTATATTAGATGTATTTAAATCTAATGATTTAAGTACTTATTTTAGATAAACACCCTTGCATGAAATCTGGATTCTTGCCAAATATAAGATCACAGTCAATTTACAGTCGGTTTTACCAGGCTCCTAGCTACAGCTATGTCTGTGGATAAAGGGACACTTGTAGGACTGGTCAGTGTCTAATGCTGGCAGCCTCAAGTGGATTTTAGAAGTGACAGCTTTAGTAATGGCTGCTCTTAAAGGAGCTATACCTGCTTCTGCATAGTTTCGAACCGTGAGTGAGGAGAACAGTGTAGTTTGAACTGTAGGTCCCTCCCCTGTCTGTCTTTCCCAGGGAGAAACATACTCATGCTGTCCTCTTACTTGACGTGCATGTGATAACGCACACATCACATACTCATGCACAAATCTCCAGAGAAGATTACATTAAATGGCCACATCTCAGATAAATTAAATTTTTAAAAAATCCCCACCAGTGTCAGTGAAACCATAACAAGCTATAATAAACATTTGGTTTAATGTAAAAGCTTAACTACAGAAGATCTGTACACAGATGCACAATTATGATGTTATAGGCTACACTACAAATAACTTTCCAAGTATCTATTCCACCACTGCTATAGAAAGTTATCTTGGATGTAAAGCGGTTTGTGTTTGTTGTTTAAATGCATGCTAAATGCTGACGTGACCTTACTTAGTGGGGGGCAGGGGCATGAGTTCTACATCTGGAAAGGAGCGCTGTCCTAGAATGTAATTGGCTTAAAATAGACATGAACAAACCGATTTCCCCCTTTACACCAGTATGACACGATGGTGCAGCCAGATCATGTACTGGAGCTGACACAGCACTGTGGAGATAACTTTACCATGTGTGGCTACTAATGCACGATCCTTTTAAAAACTAAACATATCTTTAAATCCAAATGCAATGTACGTAGATATGAGTTTGATAATACATCCCAAAACTATCTTCCAATAAAATGAGTCAGCAATTGCAGTAAAGGTGAGTGTTTTTACAGGTGGTAATTGTACATTGCATTGCAAAGGTCCATGCTTTGTTTTTCATAGCTTAGCCTTAAGAAGTGAATCTCACTGCTTTCCGGTACTCTTTCCCCCACTGTGCTTTGCCCAGGGGAGAGACGCCTTCTACGTGTTGTAATAAGGGTAGCTGATATAATGAAGGTCATTGTAATCAGAGCTAATGTGCCAAGGAGTCAAGACACTGTAGCTTTATTTGCCAGCAAGGCCCGGCATTTGGTACCCATGGGGATCAGGCTGATAGTGTTATCTTTGCTAACCTGACTCTAATACAGGCCTTGCTCTGCTGTTTGTGTCAGTGCCGGCGCTGAACTTTTCCCAGTGATCCCCTCCGTGAGTGGATGGGCATGCATCAGGCTGTACTCTGCTCCATCCTGGTTAAATCCCATCCCAAGGTGTTTGACTTCTCTCAGTTTGCAAACTACACGGAGCGAGCAGTGCTCTTTCTCTGACTGTCTGACTCAGAAAACAGAGGGGCTTCGCTGCAAAGTACTTGACGGGGAAATATTGCATTGGCGTCTGCTGAAGACTGGCTCGTAGGAGATGACCTCTAAATCTAATCCTGTCCCTCAGGATATGCAAATGTCCTCAGCTCAAATTTGATTTGTTTTTGTCTATGCAGGACACAGCGGTTTGTTAACAAATGTTATCCAACTGTCTATGTGTAAAACACCTTACACACCAGACTGCTGAGATGTCCTGATATTGTTTGACTTTAACTTTGGCTTTGAAATGATTTTTGTTTTGTTTTGAAACATTTTGCTTGATGAAATTGTCACCAAATTACCTCTTTTTTCTAAAATTGACCCGTTTGATGAAAGCTAACCACAATAGTAAAAAAATCAAACTGTAATTCCTCTAACAAGGTGTCCTAGATTTTTTATATGTGAAAATGTTTGAGAAAATTTGAGTGGAAGAGTTTTTTCAAAAGTCACTAAATTTTCGCTCTGCTCCGATCAACTTTCATGCGCATCTTAAAAATTGCAGATCAATGATCTGGTGCTCAATAAATGATGTATCGGTTACCTCAAAGTTCATAAAATACTAAAAAAGCCCACTGTGCTGTGGATCCTCTGGGGATTTTGGGCTCATTTTATTATCCAATATTTTTTTTTAATTCCTGCCCTTTTATATAGAGTTCTTTCTGTAAGAAACATCAAAGGCCTTTTTTCCTATTCATTGGAGCGCTTCCTGAAAAAAAAAGAAAAAAAAAAAGGCTATCCATATCTAACCCCATGCAAGTCCCCTGATCCCATCATTCAAACTTCCAAGCCTCTCTTTGTGGCTTCCTAGAGGACCACGGTGAAATGATCTCTTTTGTTTCGCATCATTAGTTCCATCTGTTGTGCGAGCAGGCCTGTCTGTTCCGGAGCATGGCAACGTGATGGTCGCCAGGGGCGACTGGAGACGCTACAGTCCTGGTGGCTCAACCTCCAACACCACGCTGCCTCCTCTGTCATCCCTATGACATTACCACACTAGCTGTTCCTGTTTATGCACACATTATGGGGACATTTTTAGCACACATGTGCTCCCAATGCTTTAGATTCAGTTCATTTTGGTGTTTTTGGGCAGGAAATTGACCAGTTGGACTTTTTTTTGACATTACACACTTTTAATTTCTGTAAATCTATTGTCTACAGTTGAGTACTGTTCACCCATCCTCTTTGTTCCACATGTCCACTTTGTGTGGAAAGTAATCTTTATTAGGTCAGATTTGTGTGCTTGTTTTCTTGCAGTTGGGTGTAAATGATGCACCAAACAGCTGTAGCATTTTCTCACAACAAGGAAATATTTTATTCATGATTTACATGAATGATAAATCTTCAGAAAGTCTTAACGCTGATGGGCATACACAATTTAACATCTGTCTTCCTCAGAATAATTAATTGCTTACTAGAACGCTTGGGACTCGGTGGTGGATTTTCCCATTCACTTTTCTTTGTGTAATTACTTCTTTAAAGGCAATGTATTCTGTAAAAAAGAATAATAAACACGCCGGTCATAACCTCTGCAAAACAACTATTCTGGAAAGATGCAGGGAAATGTGCACTTGCAGGAACTGCTTCTTAGTCCTGTTCTTGTGAAACCATGCAAAGTCCAGCACACTTAAGACAGAGAAAAGTGGCAATACATTCTAATTATAATACGTAATTCTCAAATGAATATTACCTTAATGTCTCCCAAGTGAATTGCTCGTATCCCAGTAGTGTGAATGTGCAGTGCAAGGGCATCAGTGTGCATGTCAATGTGGAGATCGCCAGATAATTTTCATTGAAGATGGAGCCATCAAAGGTCATAGCCATCCAAATGACCTAACCTTGCAATGTAACACCTGGGTGTAAAAGTGGACTCATCCTATCTGCTGGGATGGGTGTAATGTACCTCTAATGTATAAAGTGCAGAAATAAAATAAGAGTTATAGGTTGGTGGAGGAGGTTCAGTGTGGGCTAGAGAATACTGTAACACTATAGGGTGAAATAGCTGTGTTGGTATCACCCCAGGTGACAGGCTATTGCCAGAGTGCCGTATTTGTTGGAACCATTATGAAATAAAGTCTGTGAAAAAGGCCAATATTCAGTTTGAATTGATTCCTGGAAAACTCCAGAAGTGAATATGCTTTCATTTTGATAGTATTACTATGGACAAAATGTGTTGTGTCAGTTTCACCTCACCATTACTTTGCTCCATTAAGGCAGAACCAAGTGATTTTATTTTTGCCCAGTCTATTTTCTGTGATAAAATGAAAATCTGAAAGCTTTATTAAGTCTGAGTGACACCTAAAGCTGAGAGCCAACAGGAAAATAAGTCATGTGGGATCTGGTTTCAGTTCATTTTGCTCAATTCCCATCTCCTGATCAAATACTGCACTTTCCAGTAGGGGCTTAATGGGAGTGTCAAGTTCACAGAGGGCCTCTCTCCAGCGCTGACTCCATTACCCGATAACAGCACTGGTTTTGGCACTTCTTTGCACAGCGCAGTTAAGCCTGGCTTGCGCTCTGCACATTTGTGGCAGGTCGTAATTGAAGTTGTATTGAGAGCATTTTATTAATTTCTACAGATCTTCCCAGCATATATTTACAAGTTTCCGTGGGCACCAACACATCTCATTTTCCGTCTGCTCTGACTCTTCTCAACAAAGCTTTTGAATGCTGCTTCTCTTTAAGCCAAACAAACATGACCACTGACGTCTTGGGTTCAGGGCCTTTCAAACAACCTTTCAATAAAACAAGCTCAGCTGTGAGACATACAGGATCTGGCATGCTGGGCAGCCCCGCTGAAAATACCCTCCCTCCTGTTTCAAAGCCATCAGCTTTTGGTTCCCCCAGGAGAGCCAGCATTATCCTGCAGGGTTTATTTAAACTTGTTGGGAAGGTCTTGCCTTTTTTCATACAGTAGGTTATGTGACATTTAGGAGAATCTCACCACATATGAGACAGATTTTACCCCGCTTATTGATCCAGATTTCAAGACCGTTAGGGGTATTTTCCTGTCGAAGGTAAGTGGTGGCAGATTTTTTTTTTTTAATTACGGACTGGTCGATGTGTTGTACTTGCGCTCATTTGGCGGTCGTATGCTGTAAGTCTATGACGGTGGACGCTGACATGCTAGAGATGTGCTTGTCAGACTTTTAATACTTTGTGAGTGACAGTCACCTGAAAGGTGAGTGGAAAAGGAAGGGGAAAGACAAATGAGGACAGATGACAAAGGCATCCTTTACAGCTTGATACTGCAGTCCTTGGCTTGTTTTTATTGACCTTTTCCTTTATTTCCCCCATATCTATGGCAGAAGATGTGCCACTTAAGTAAATGTCATTGGACCATCTCTGCTCTCTGTGTCACATGCTGACATGTGGTATTTTGATAGAATTCATTCGTTTGTGTGGGTAAAGCATCCGTTCCGACTGCTGCGTAGCCTCACCGTATGCAGAGCTGCAGTTTACTCAGTGTAAGTACTTGCAGTGCATCCTTTTTTTAATCACTCCTCCTTAACTGCCTCTTAAATCACCAAACTGGTCAGTCTCAGCGTGTTTCTTTTTTGTACAATCATAGGAGGACTACTATGCTTTGGCTGAGACATTATTGGACCATTAAACCGCCGCCCCTCCCACTCTTCAGCACTTTCACTTCTGTATAAAGGCATTGAAATTACTTCGAGGGGATGGGGGTTGCTAAAAGACCGCTGGAAAGGCTACTTATTCTCTTAATGATGTCTTGTCCTTTTAAAAGTCGTCATCTTCGTTCACAAATGGATGACTACTGCAGAGGAGCACCTCGGGGACTGAGGTCATCCCAACCTCCTTGTCCCAGCACACGGAGTTACTTTCTATGAAAGGAGGCAGGATGGCTTGTGTTAAAAAGTGAATTTGTTGACATTGGAGAATCAGATGGGGACTGTGTAGAGACACATTGTAATTATAGTGTGGGCAGATTAGCTGGAAGGTATTTCTGAGCCTGCTGCCCACTGATGGCATCAGCATAAACAATATAAACATATTTATTTTTTTAAAAATCTGGATATGATGTGTGTCTTTTTCTGGAAGATACTAAATCAGACTGTGTCTGTGAATTTAAGTGTGCATTGTGAAAAAGCGGGGATATATCTTTGAATTAGTTTTTGGAAAAAGAAAAATCTATGGCATAAAACTATCAACATGCATCTTTTATGTTTACTGTCATGCTTGCACAAATAGATTGTTTTCTTTTTTTTTAAATTGGTTGAAGAGTCACACTTTAAATATTACAAACTCATGAAAGTATTTATATCAAAATGAAAAATAAAATAGAATTGGACTTTTTAAGCAGACAATATGAGTTGAGGGAATTAATAATGAACGGAGCACTCTGATAGAAAATCCAGCTGTAAATTTACTGCTTAGCAGGATTTTTTCTTTGAGTCCCAGAATCTTAGGGCAGCCTACAAGCTCACATCAAGCAGCTGAGGTGTAGTCAGTGATACACATGACATGTGTCTCTTAGGATCCTCTGCTTTGTATAATATCCTTCAGACAAGGTCATAACAGTGCCTACATCTTTGAAGATAGAGGGAAAAGAACATGTCCCCCCTTTATTGTGCCTGTGTTATAGAACAAACGTGAGATCCTGGTGTCAAGGGGCTTTCACTCTTCAAAGTTGATATGAATCAGACATGAAACGATTTAGATAAAGTGATAGCTATCTTGATTCCTGGCGCCGTCCATTGAATAGACAGCTAAACGCACAGGGAAGCTGAATGACTGCGTTTTAGTGTGAATTCCTGGGGAAACGTATCCATCTGGCGTATGAATAATTTAGATGGCTCAAGTTGGTTCCTGTTGCTGTTGTGTTTGCGCTCAGCATTCTCTCTCAGCTCAGCACCCCCACCATCACCCCTCCCTCCTTGACATCACTCAAGAGGCTTGTTTGTGATGCTTGAAGGGAAGTTGGGCCACATGAGGAATCGTGGGGAGGAGAGACTCACTTTCCCTCTCTGCTTTCTGCCTCCCGTTTTCTTTTTTTTCTGAGACCTACACAAACCTCAGATAAACAGTTTAACACCCACTGACACACATATTCACAAATGTCACACTCAGGGATATAATATGGAAGAAATCCACTGTAGATTTTAAGGTGTAGATTTGTTCTGTGCATGTACATTTAGAGGACATCTTTTGGATGTTGTTATATTTTCTGTTCGCACTGAGGATTGTGATAATCAGAGAAAACGGATAATTACCAGTCACTTAAAATTCTTTTCTCAAAGGTATTCTTTTGTGATTTGATTATGCAATTGTTTTACATGCACACACTGAATAAAATTGGGTATCACCACTGAGAGGTCACCCTCTGGTTTGTGGACTCCCTCCCGAAGCTTTGCGTTGTACATTTTGGTTTCATATTGGTTTGTGAAACAGGGCCGTACTCATTAATCTGATTGACAACTTTGCAAACTGTGGATGTTCTCTGGGCAGAAACATGTCAATCAAAAATAAACTAGTTTAAAGCATTCCCCGCTTTATGTAGTTCTCCAGTTTATGTTGTTTCAATAAGGCTTTTTATCTAGACCTTTCCACTTAGAGAAAATGCAAGAAATTGTCAGTTCAAACCTTGTTCTAGAGGGTTTTTTAGACTATTTTACTTTCTGCTTCCGTCCTGTTTATCAATGCTTTCCCCTCTTATGTGTTGTAGGTAATGAGTATGTGTAGGTAAAACTTAGGTAATGAAATAATACATGGTTAGAAAATGACAAGAATCTGCACATTTTACTTTTCGTGGCTAAAGATTCTGGCCATGTCTCATGAATTCTATGTCTCACATTGTGGTCTCACAGTTTATATCCATGGATTGTGAGAGTACTTTTTACATGTGGACAAAGACACTTATTACATATGTTTTGAGAAGATTGTCATCCAAATGGTTGGCTGTGTAATTACACACGTATGTAGCCAGTACAGAAAAGTTGATCAATGCACATGGGACTTGCATGCCAACTCTGACCTTTTAATTGACATCATTCCACAAAAAGCAGATTAAAACAAAGTACTTATTCCCCTAAGCACTTTTGTTTCTTCTGTTAATTGAAGTGCACACGTGTTTATTGTTAATGCAAGAAGAACAAAGGAAACCTGAAGGCTGCCTTGTTTTTTTTCCACTCTGAGCATCAACCACATGGAGGATAAAAATTAGATGATTTTGAGTTCCGATGTCCCACTTCCGAGGCTTAGTGAGTGCAGCATTGCATCTCTTTGTTTTCCTCTTCTTTTTGCTCTACTTCTTTCAATATGATTTTCCAGATGCAACAACAATTATTTATATACCGTAAAAAAAAAAACTAAAAAAAAAAACATGAAAAAAAAGTGTTAAAATTCATGCAAAGTCCACCTTCTCCAAACTATGTTCGAATCATGTTTAGAGGGGATTCAAGAAATGTGTGAGGAAAAACACACAAATACAGATTACTCTACTGTACATTCACATTAGTGGGAAACCAATTTTAAACCTCATATAAACCAATGCACCATTTACCGAATGTGCACACATTAGTTTGAAAAAGTGCAACAAAACACATACTTCTGCCAAAAAACAAAACCTAAAACAGATAAGAGATAACACACCAACATGCAAAGCCATTAATATGACAAAGCAGCTATACTAATCCAGTCCCTGTCTTTAAGGGAGCCAGGGAAGATGAGGGGGTTGGCACTGAGGAATAGGAGGAGGAAAAGACTAAGAGAGAAGGACTGAGGGAGGGAGAGGAGAAGAAGGAGGGGGATGTGACAGGCCCTTGGAATCTCAACCTCTCTCTCCCGGCGCCCGCTCTAATCAACCCCTGTAATTTATGCAGAAAATATGATTTATATTTAATTTCACTACACTTGCATTGTTAATTTGAGATGTAATTAACGCGTCGCCACGGCAACTAATTTCTCAATGCCGTAAATTATCACCGCCTTTTCATCAAAATTCAGTTACTTTGGCTCCTGTGTGCAGTGTTGTGATGCAATTAGGTTACCAGGGCAACCCCAAAGTGTTAATTTTCTTTTGTTATATTGCAGTGAGGCAGAAGTTTTTATAACACAAGTCATATTCACTTTTTTTTTTAAATTTCTTTTTTTTTTTAATTTTATTTTGGAGAACAAAGAACTTGGGAGCAGCAGTGTTTAATGTAGCCTGTGGAACATGCTACTCGAGAGCACAAACATTCAAGCCTGCACGCTGCTCTCCACCACACTTGTTATACTGGATTGAGTGAGCCGAGAAGTGGATTGAGTGAGAATCCTTCGCTGCTGCAGGAAGGGGTGTCTCAAAGTTGTCCTTTGGGAAAGGGCATGTTTGTCAAAGGGAATCTATATAAATGAGAAATGTGTTTATCGTTCAAATTTAAGAAAGCTCCCTCTACTTTCCCTCGCCTTCTCTCTCATACATACAAACTTGCTCTCACACACACACACAATATGCATTTTCAGTCCTCGCACTCCTTTTATTCCCTCAACAGTGACTGTGAAATTACTCAATATTTTAATCAACTGTATCTAATTTGCACTGTAGCAGAAGATAGGGCCGCGTGTGTGCTGTTGTTGCCTTGGCTGGCAATGAGTATGCCCACCGGATGGCTCTGAGCCGCCCTGGATTGCCACGCTTGGCAGTCTCTGTGGCCCACTCGGTGCGTCCGTCTCCAATCCATCCTCCCATAGCTAGTCTGTTGTGGAAATATCAGGTCATTGGCTGCTAAGCTGTGGTTAACTGCAAAGGTAATTCAATTTGTAAGCAGGCTTTTTGAATCTTTTTAGCCTCTTTGGTAATACCATCAGGGATTACAGTGTTTTTGAAGCGCTTCTCTGTTTTGACGCTCTGGCAGGAAGAGGGCAAGTCCCAGTGACCAGACACAGTTCACAGCAACCATGACAGTCAGAATCTGACATGGACTGTGGAAAAACACATGGTGAAATGCTTAGAAGTTTGCCTGTTAAACAAAAAGTGTTCAGCAATGTGTATGTGTACGGATGTGTTTTCTTTAAGTCCTAATAGTTTTCTTGATAATCACTGTATTGATGTGTATTATTTGGGCAGGAGGCTCAAATAGAGATTTAGATAATGTTGTTTCTTCCTTGTTTAGCTTTCAATAACAATTTGACATTATTTGCATTTATTACATATAATGAGAAAATTCACCAAATACTCTGCTGAGTGAAACCATGCTAAAGCATTTTTAAAAGTCTCCTTTCTTACAAAGTAACAGCTTATTTGACTGAAGAGGAAAATTTAAGATGATTTTGTCTGTCCTGTTGAGATGATTATACATCAAATCTCACTTTGATCCCCTCCAGTCTGATCTTTGAACCGTACCCCACCTCAGAGTTGAAAACAAACTGGTATTTTTTTATTCATAACAGCTTGGAATGGCAATGCATAAACTTTGAAATCTGAGTTTCATCTAAAAATAACAGTGCCTAGAAGATAGTTGGTAAAACTTGTAGGCCATATTGTGTAACAGGGGCCTACATAGTCACATGGTTTGGATTTCTGTTTTACTCAGAAAACAGAGACAATATTATTTGTCTGTTGATGTCAAACTTTGTCTAAGTAACAATTAAAAGTCACAATGACGCTGAACTACCTCATCAAAAGGCGTTTAATAGGATATCTAACCTGTCTGGTATGTCTGGCAAGTCTCGCTTGATTGGAACAACAGTGAAAATATTCTTGCTATTGTCCTGGTGGATGCAAAGTGTGAGGAAAGGTCACAAAGGAAGTTTTTATGTAACTTACTCTGTAAAAACACTAAGTTGATTCGACTTGTTTATTTATTCAGGTCCAAAAGAGTATTTGCTTTTGTCGCATTTATTCCCATTTTGCCTGCACAAGGGGCCCTGGAAGACGAGTTACCAAGGAACACAAAATTTTAATTAGTGTATTTTAATCATTCAGGCTTTTCAAGCTAATCCACAGACCCCTGAGAATTCCCAAGATGCAGCTCTGTGCTGCTTTACCATTTATTGTTGAGTCTATTATAATTACTGTTAGCAGGTGGGGGCAGGGAGACGTTTATTATGTTTTTCCATCTTTATTATAATTACTAGAAAAAAATGAAAGGATGCTGTTTCATTAAGTTTAGAGATGATGCCATTTTCCCCCTGTTTTCCCCTCAATCTCCTTCCTGCCTTTGTTTCATAAAGCTATTGTATTGGCTTTCATTCCAGGGCTTTCATACGTTGCACAGCTTTGTGAGAGAAAAACAACAAAAAGAAACAGATCTTTTATTAAGAACAGAGGAGAGGGAAGATGGTCTTAAAGAACTTAATTTCTGAGACAGTTTTTTTTTCTAATGCGAGCTCAGAGAATGAAGTTGACACATCCTCTGAAATACAAATGTTTAATAGAGTTGGACTAGGATCAGAACAAAAATCCAGAAAGTAGAATATATTTGCTTCTCTTTCACACTCCTCAGTAATGAAAGATAAGAGGGCTGCAGTAAATCTTTAAGCCCCATACTTTTGGTTCTCTGCAGGGATTTTAGCATCTTCCAGAAATATTTTATGTTTGTCTGTTTAAGTACTATTTTGACACTCCCTCCTCCTCTTGAGTCCCCCAGCAGTTGTGTGTCTTAAACAATCAGCCTGCTGCAGTGGTGAATCACATAAGCTGGAGTTTTTTCAATTAAAATCCTTTTTTGCATCTCTATTAGTTTTACTCCCTGAAAGATTATGTAAACATTTGACTTTAAGTGAAGTTGCCTTTTTTTAATGAAGAGTTGCAGCATTTAAAAGTCTTTGAAACATGATAGACAACACATCAGCAGTGCCTTTGTACTCCATATGGGTTGACTAGTTGATCAGTGCTTGTAGGATGGTTATGTTGGAGTCAACTACATCGCATAAAACTTAACGCTTGCCATCATCTCAATGTCTGTCAAGGGCACCATTTTGGCAATGGATCACATCAATTTTCTTAAGTGAACAGAGCTGAAGCTGTCACTTGGCTAGAAAACAGTATACACAAGAAGCATATTTTATGATCGACTTGCAATTGAAGGGTAAAATTCATGACTCGAAAATGGATAAAAAAGATCTTTACACCTCAGTTATTGAGATTTGTGTTCCTACAGTATTTATGTCACATGAAGTAAACTTGTCAAGTCTTGACATGAGAGACTTTACTATGAAGAGGCAAACAGACCGACACAGGAGATAAAAATTAAAGCTTTCTCTGTGAAGGACTGGATATACAACATTTTTCTTTTTTTCATGGCTGAGTGGTTGTATTTGATCAGATGATTTAAGGATTAGGGTTCACACCCACTGCACCTGCTTTAGTCTTTGTCAAACAAAATGTTTTTTTCACGTGACATAAACTTTTACTTTTGAAAATTTTCCAAGATCTACAATGCTGAGGTTTTTCTTTCCATTCATAGCACTTACTGTTAAGGCTTCTTAAGATTATAAGTTCAATTAAATAAGCTGGAAGAAAAGTTTGATAATTCATCATAAATTAGTATTAAAAGAAATGTTTTTCCACTAATGGGTTGACTCTACACTGATGATTGACCACAAATTGAAGTCTTATTAGACAAATTGTTGTTCTACCATTTCAATTTCTGTATTTTAACCTGTTTGCTGATATTCACAAACTATATATTCTGTGGGGTTTTTAAAACTTGCATATGGGGTTCTATTACCACTGGGAAGGTATACACAGGGTAAAAACTAGGATTGGGAATCACTTGTTTGATCATAGTATGATATTATGTTGTTACAGTCACACAGCGATTCGATGTTTGCAGATATCTCAAATTCAATCACGATAGGATTTCTATTTGATTTGATCTAGGATCCACCGATCGATATGAAACGATAAAAAGCAATATCATGAGTGATTGATCACAATTATTTTCATTCATCACAAAAAGTCACTAGATCATCATTTAACCATTCTTTATTCCTAAGCTCTGGCATTAACTTTCAGTTTGAAAGAAAATATTTTCAAAATAAAAATGCGTTTGATAACTGGTTACTCTATCCATTTTTGGCCGATGTTACGATTTTGGATCGATATTATTGACTCATTGTCTGGATTAATGAAATCACAGAAATAATTTTTTGGAAACAGCCTTATTCTGTATGACTGTGAGTACATACCCTGATGTATTTGGGATTTAAAGGTATCAAATCTATTCTGTTATCATTTAGCAGACATTTCACCAAAACAACTTACATCTGAGTCCACCAGTGATACTGCTGACCTTCCAGTCACTGCATGACCTCCTGTACCCCCCTAAGCCACTGCTGCCCCCTTTGATTCTGTCATCAGAAAAGATTCCTGCACTTCAGATCCGAGCACTGAAAGACTGATGGGAAGTTTTTCATCCCAGACACTGCTGAACAATTACTCATCTCCACTCAGAGTACAGTTCATTTCCTTTTCCATTAAGTGTGGATTTCACTCACCCCTTCATTGATTTTTCACCCATTGATACCAATGATCTGAAAGTTATACCAACTCTGGGCTGACACTGACTATCAACCCAGCACAAGGAACCTGTTTTAAATGGTTGAAAGAGATATCTGACAAGAAAAAATAGTTTGCATTTTCCTTAGAAATACTGTACAGCATCATCAGTTTTAACACATCAACTAAATACTAGGGTTGGGACAATACATCGATTTGTATCGATACATCGATCGTATGGTCAATGATTCAATGATATCGATCCAAAATCCTAATATCGGACAAAAATCGATAGAATAACTAGTTATCAAACACACTTTTATTTTGAAAATGTTTTCTTTTAAACTAAATGTTAATGCCAGAGCTCATTAATAAAGAAAGTTTAAATGATGATCTAGGTGCTTTTAGTGATGAAT
>JAVQJG010284563.1:0-12768 GCA_036024015.1 Craterocephalus amniculus | reverse complement strand
GCAGCATAAACTTGGACTACAAAATCTAAGCGAGGGGAAAAAATGGCGGATCTGAAACTTTTCACCCGGTCGTCCATAAAGGGACTATACCCGATTTCACGGCCGGCTAGCCTAGTTAGCGATAGTGGCTAGTTTTTTTTTCTTTTTTGTGACACTTTTTCTCGGCTTAGGGGTTTAACTCGTAACTTAATAACAGATCACTATGGGAACGCTATTACTGGCTGATCGGAGTCTGGACGTTCCGAAAATTAACCTGGCGGAGAAAGAGCGTGACGCTAGTCAAAACTAGCCGGACGTGAAATCGGGTATAGTCCCTATAACCATATTTAGCAGACCCGCAGCAAATAGACTGACCTAAAAGACAAAAAACGTAACAGCGAATTGAGAAAACTAAATGGACTGAAAGAAATTACCCAAAAGGAATAGTAAAATATATACGCAGCCTAGGGAGTGAATAAATTACATTTTTCTGCCCTTGTGAGCCCTCAAAGAACACAAAAACGTAATTAAGGGCTTGAAAAGTGGATTTTGCATGATATGTCCCTTTGATTCTGGGATTCTAAAATCTAAATGTTCTACCTGATACTTGGCATCTGCAATAATTACGGGACAAGTTTATACTCCTATTCTCTTCGAAATGTAAAGACCTTTCTGACTATAACAAGAAGTCCTTTAGTTTCAGGATAAGACTTACACACAGCTCAACATCACTGAAGCAGCGTGGGATAATTTGAACAAAGAACAGAAGAAGGCGGCCAACATCTGAAGGAGAGCTCCAGTGTGTCCTCAAAGACGCCTGAAGTATAGCTCCCGTTTTCATTATATGATTTACGGAAAACGGGTAATAAATCTTTTCATTTATGGACAGAAAACAACATATTGTCAACTACTTCATGGTTTGATTTGTCAGTAAAGCTTCTTCAAAGATATAAATAGCACGCCTTTGTCATAGTTTGACACAGATTTTTCTCTCCCAGAGCTGTATGTAAAAGGAAAAAAAATAACATAATGGAAAACAATGCTCAGCAGCATGGCTGAGAACAAAATAATCTTATTATTTGATGGCATTAAAGTATCCTCACTGATTCCTCTGAAAACAAAATTCTTTTCTGAGGGTTTGGGTCTCAGCAACTCCAGCTTTATGTTCCAACAGCTGCCAACCGCAGCTTTGTCTCTCTTTTGATTAAGACTATCGCTATAAAATGGAAGTACAACTACAAGATGCATGTCTGAGTCAATGAAAAACCTCAAACTTAAAGACACCTCCTTACATACAGACACACACACATCTTAGCATCCATTTCTGTGTTCAGACTTTGAGTATTCTGTCCAAGGCCAGGCAGCTTGTTGGAATTCAGTGGGAGCATTTCTTATCTAAAAGAGATTGAAAACATGCGAATAGACAGCTTGGCCGGGGTAGAAAACATTTTAGATTGTCATAAGTCATGTGGCAAGACATACACAAGGTGCCACAAGGTCTTCTTAATCTTTACAGAGAGATTTGCACAATAAAAAAAAACAAAAAAACAAAATGATTTGACTTCATGCTTCTGTAGAAATAAGACTAGAACATTTCTACACACACTACATTACAAATTACATGCTTGGTTAGAAAAAAAATGAAATAAGCACCTTGAACTGCCTTGGGATGGCACTGAATTTCTCTCAAACGTAGGCTGTAGAGTAATCAGCAATAGATTATTTCACCACTGCAAGTGCACCTTATTCTTATTTTTGATCCTGCTGTATCCTTAAAGCCCATTTCACGTCTGTTTTTGAAATAAAAACATGTTCTTTTTAGAGCCGGGTGACCGCTATCCTAAATGCCCGTTTATGTGATGTTGACAGTGGATTCCGGTAAAAATGACATCTCCACTTGAGTGTGTGTTTCATGGGATTCTGTAGGCATCCCTCTGAGAGAAACCCCTTGCATCAGATCCTGTTTGCGAGCACCTTCTCTTTGCAACAAAACATGAAGTCAAGACACTGTCAATCTGTCAGACTTACAAGATTTTGAACTGCAATAATCCTCTGAGATCATCAGGCTCGGTACCTTGCCTTCCCATATTCTCTCATGCTATTTGTACCAATGAACAGCGCTACCCTTCTATGCAAGCACAAATGTGATGGACCTAAATTCTTGGATAGATTTGTCTATTTGGTTCTCTTTGCTTTTATCTTTTCCCTGACGAGCAGCTTGAATTTTCCTTCACTGTTGCCCATTATCTATTTTGATGGTTAGCTGTGCAGCTCAGTGGAAAGAACACAGCAGAATTTTTGTCAAGGATTTTTGCAGGTAGTACACAGTGGGAAACTTCTAAAAGGAGTAGGTTTGATGGGAAACAATAGTTCACAAATCTCCCACTCAGCAATGCTCACGTATGATAATTGATTAAATCCTCACCTGAACTGCTCCACCATTCCCTGTGCAGACTCTACACAAATAACTGCACACTAGTAGTCTGATGAAAAACATATTACTGTACGGCGGTATATGTGTAAAGCGATGAAATACAATTGAGGGCATTTGAATCCAACTTAATGGTTTACTCGAATTGTCAGCGTCTCAATCAGGAGGTTAGAGACCTTGATTATGTCTCTTTTCTCAGCCTCATATTTGTGCCAAATGATTGAGAGTCATGCATTTTGCAAACAGTGAGACTAAAGATGTGCACTGCATGGAAACTGAAAAACCCCGGAAAGTAAAAACCCTCGTGTAGATGAGAATATTCTAGGACTGATAATGCTCGCTTAGCAAATAAAAGGAGGGAGGAAGAAGATGAGAGGTCTGAAGCTGTTACAGTATTTAATATTCAGAAATCCACTGAAATGGATTTGGCGGCCCCCCTCCAGGCTCTGTGGCCGCTCCTACACTCCAGCTGCTGGGACTCCCACTCCTCTACCTCCAGGTGCATTTTCACTCTTGGCCTGTAGAGGGCAATTTAGCTGCACCTCACCACTCGCTGTATAGGGACATACTTTGTTGTGTGTGTGTGTGTGCGTGTGTGTTGCTGCATGTGCCATGGAGACACAGTTCTGTGTGATGCTGGGAGATTCTGCTTTCAGTTCAGAATCAGTTTGCTTTAAGTTGATTTCCTGCAAAATGCAGATGCTGAACAGCATTTGGCAAGAGGCAGATGACACATCCAACCAAACACAAAATAATTAAAGATGAATGGTTTTTCATCAACACATTAATTGCTGCCTCCATTTACATTTGGGAGTGACGGTTAATTTACCAGCCTGTGTGCATGAGCACGTCTTTTTTTCCCCCCTCTCTCTCTTTTCAATGCCTCCACATCGTTAGGATTAATGCTGGCGGTTTTATTTAGTCTTAATTGAAAGGCCCATGAAAGAATAAGTGCTCTATATCCTAATCACACATATTTAACCTGATGAAATAGAATTGTGTGTGTGTGTGTTCAGTTGGGGATGTGTTTGCTTTGATGAAAAAGAAATACGGGAGTTACTGTAAGGCAGCGCATCATCTCAATAGTAATGCCGGCGCAGCTGCAGGAACAAAGCAGCCATGATGAAATGTAACCAGTCAAAGAGATTTTACCATCATGTTGCCGCCTCCCGCTGGGAAGCCTTCGGATTCTTTTCCCCAGCATGCCTACAGTATGTGTGGTAAAGACAACCTAACAGAATTATGTATACACTTTACCTAGAAAATAACCCCTCAGCGCAGGACCTTGACTGTGCTAAGATATGTTAATCAAGATGTTTTGCTCCCACATGCAGGGTGAATTAGCTACCCTCCACAGAGTGCTGATAAGTAAAAATGGAGGGAAATGATTTTGTGCTGGTTTGAGCAAAGTTATCTCTTTAACATAATCTTCTCCGTCTCAGTTTTCACCTTGGAATCGTACAAAGTAGTCCGATAAAGTTGCACAGCTCACAAACCTGATGCTGTTGGAACAATAAGAGGGCCGGGGAGCTGCACTGCCTATTTGCTGTTAAATGATTTGTCACAATTACTCATCAGCAAACAAGGAAACTGCAGCTGCAGCTCAAAGTGATCGGCTGCTGTTTGGTGAGTTTAGTGACACACACAGATGCCTGAAACGACTCGGTTCAGATTTGATCTCCAGCTCCTAACAAATGAAAAACCAGATTAGGAGCAAGCGTCTGTCTATGTACAACTTCTGTTTTCTGCCACATGCATTGATTATAATTACTCCAGATGAAAATATGATAAGTAAGACTGATGTTTAGGTTTGAATGTACTGTAAATACACTACTCCAAACCGTCTTCCATATAATATAGAAAAATCACTTTTTTTCTTTTTATTTTTTTTATTTTCTTAAAAAACTCAAGGAAACAATTCAAAATCAAGATGCAATTCTACAACTTTCCTCTTATTCCTCTTACAAAATAATATCAATGGGCCCCATATCTTTGGAAGAAATTTGAGATATTTGACTTTTTGTATGATATCAGGTTGTAGCTAAGAACCTTGACATTTAGAGAAGGTGCATTTAAGTTTAACTTTAGAATGCACGGGTACAACTAACCGTTCAGTGTTTCAGTACTTATTGCATAACATGTTGGGCTTTAACAAGATGATTAAATAACAAATAGAAAACAAAAAGCAAAAAGTGGTGCATTGATAACTTGCATTCAGATTTATTGCCATCATCAGTCCAGGACATCATCCAAAACATGACAAGTTATTCATACATGGGCTTTTTAGGCTGTGGAGTATAAACAGTTTGAGATAAACCACCACTGCATGGTTTTAAGTAAATGTTCCACATTTATCATGTAACCAGTCAAGCATGAACTTGACTTTTTCTGTAAATTTCCTCCAGAAGTTGAACCTCCGTAATATTTTGTGAGTCTGCTACCTTGTGGTTCGCAGCATTTTTACGAACTTTCAGTATGGAAAGTGCAGGACCTGACGGAACTGTAGCACACAATGCAGTCAGAACATCTGAATGAATGCATGAATCAGAATCTGGTTTCTCTGTGCAATTGGACATAACACCAAAACTTTACTGACGAGGTGAGTTATTAATACAAACCAAAAAAAGTTAATCTGCATTAAGTGCGTAGTTAGGGTTATATCTATAATGCAGCTCATCACATGACACCATCTGGCAGGATGTTTTATGGTTTACTGAGCTGAGATTTTAGTAAAAATCAAATAGCTGGAGGTGTGCAGCTGCAGTGTTAAATTGTTAAAGTGTAATCTAGCAGATGGTCTGTCAGAAAGTTGGCAGATCGATTTTTTGATTAGCATATAAATTAATTTCAAACTTAATGTAACGCGGTACAGCAGAGTCTGTAAAATCAAGCTTTAGACAGCAGATCTAATCTAAATATCACCATATCCTTCCATATATTCTGTACTGTCAGAGTTGCCTGGCTGGGCTGGACTGCAGATCAAAGATCAGAAGAAAGAGGGAGAAAAAGATGTTTAGTGTTCAGGGTTTACAATCAAATTAAATAATGGAATTTGTGCGTGAATCCTATCAATTGTAGGGCAGCGTTGTAAAATTATTAATTCCTACAGTCTTAACTGCTAAATCTCTCCAATTTCTTTTTTTAGTTTATTTTTCTATTTACTTTATTTTAATGTATAGATCTGAAATCATACATGAGCATTTTGGCCCAGACCAGTCCATGCAGCCTATTAACATGCACACCATAAATGTCTGCACACCTTAAATATGAAAATCAGCCAGATAACTCCTTAAAACCCCTAACGGCATGCAGGGAGTGACTGTAGCTGGAATCGTTAAAAATTTCCAAAAGTGTTATTTAAGCATTTACACTCCAGCCAAGATTAGAATTAAAGTCGTATTTCCTTCTTTGTGTTTGAAGGAGAGAGAAAACGGAAAGAACAGACATGAGGCAGGATGGATGGATCAGACAAAAACTGGTTCTGGAAAAAGTGCAGCTCATAGGGATGAGGCTTACTGGGTTTAATGGGTCACTTTACTCAGAACAGACCCTCTGATGTGAAAGCAGTGCAGCTTACCACAGCTTCTATCACCATCATCATCATCAACGGCAGCTGATGAAGGTCCTGCTGTGGCAAACATGTCAATCATTTTTGGGCATTCGGCAGCGTCTTTTTTTCTTTTAGCACTAAGTTTTTCTGCGTCTCCTCTCATCTCTCAGCTTCATCCACAGAGCTAGAAGATGTCTTTCTGATTGGTTCAGGCTGGCGTCATTAAAGCAAAGAACCAATAGTCTGCAGATCAACGTGTTTCATGGGCCGGTTGTCAGGAAAGAAAGTCGTCTGCCGACTATTTGATAGAATGAATTACTCAGGTATAGGAACCAGAGTGAAAAGTTTGTGTTCATTAAAAAAAATTTGCTCACAGGAAAATATGTAGGAGACATGTTTGTTACCACATCCAAACAACAGCAGTGACCATTTACTGACCAATAGGACTGAAGTCGGAAGTTTAAAATCACAAACCAGCATCTCTATGTAAAATTACATTTTCATGCAGTATGGTTATATTTGTGAAGAAAAACATTGCTGTGTCATGCTGTTAAAGCCTAAAAGAAGCAGTTTTTATATACCTTCATCACACACAACAAACTGCAAAATGTTGCAAACCAGTGTTTGAGCTTTGATATATATGCAGACATATTTATTACAAGTCCCGTTGTGAAAATGTGTTGCTGCATCAGCTCTGAATTGCAACGAAGCTTCATTTAAACAGATGATGTGCAGTAAAACACTTCCACAATTAATAGAAGAATCCATGGTCTGAGCTAAAATTTCCCAGAGGCCATCTGAGTGATAAATCTAAATACTGGATATGGATGTACATACAGTATGTATGTGGACCATTTTTCTGCCCAACAGGGCAGCATTATGTATAGGTTCTCTTTAAAATGAAACTTAATGAGACAATCTTATTGGTAGTGCAGACTCAGCAGTGTGGTAATTGATCTTTGTCTCTTTTTCAATATGGAGTTCATAATGACAGAAAATAGGTTTATAATAGCAATCTACCCCAAGAACACTGGGAAATATATTAACTTGACTTTTGATGAATTCATAGAAGCACAAGTAATTTTTCTATGAAGTGCCATTTTGCCCAACATATTGTGATAGTTTTTCACAGGGATGAAGAAGTCATCAGCCACTGACTTTACATTTCATCGTAGCTTAAAGGCTTACTGGTGGCAAAATGTACCTGCTTGAAGCAAAGCAGCATCCATTCTGCATATACACAAACACAAACACAACTTTTTTTAACAACAATCAACATCCCAAGTGATCACTGTTGCAAACCCACTGCTCTTTATTTGGGACTGTTGATTGACAGGAAAGGGGGTCAGAGAAAAACGGGATGACATACAGCAAAGGGCCCTAGATGGGAAATTACAGCTCAGCTGGCTGCAGCGTGAATCTGGAGCTTCTGTATATGAGCCGGCTGCTCCACCAGCCTCTCACATCCGCTTTTTACACACAGCACTCTTCTATATCAGTACTTTCATTGTTAACAATTGATATTTTTTCCCACAAATCTTCTTCAGGACAGCCTGCAGGTGCAGCTCAAACACATTGGGAGAATTTGGTGGAGGCAGCAAACTCCAGTTTTCTGCTTTGTAGAAACCAGTGTTCTATAAAACCAGCTCATTGTTATTCTCTAAAAGTGGCACCAAATCACACAAGCTGGACTGAACTGTTGTTGCCAAGGATGAGACCGTTCTGATTCCTTTAACCCATTTCAGATCAACTTCTTCTGATGCACGTTTGCAACCTTTGCAACGTTTCCTTCATCTCGCAGCATGATGGAAAAATGCCAAGGCAGGTTAAACAAGGATTAATCAAAGCAGGTGCATGTTCTGCATTACTCTTGGATTGATATTACATCCACACACACACAACGGTGGAGAAATGTGCTCACTTTATGAATATATTTGAATACATTTGCCAGACATGGGTGATGAACATGAAGGGCTACCTCCACACTTCCATCTGGTATATAGAAGCGCACACCTGACGCTGTCGTGCTCAGCTTACTAGTCAGCATGGGATGGCATGAAAGCAGCTGCGTGTGAGCATGTGAGTGCATGGCGTGTGTAAAGAAACAAGGGAAAGCTGCCTCAGACGCATACGCAGTGATGAATACATTTAGGCATGCACCAGCTCTGTTGAGCTCATCAGTTTGAAGTTGTAAGATTTTCTTCCTGCAATACACATCCACAAACTCAATCACTCAGTCCCCTGGGCAGAAAGCTAATTCTTCTACTTTATTTAATAATGCAAGAGGAAGAGACAGATTTTGTTCCTTAGTTTGTGGAAACAAGAAACTATCGACTTCCAGCAGCAGGAGATGGACAAAAAAAAAACAAACACAAATGGACTTGAGGCAAGTTTAAATAAAGTTTATATTTAATCCATAGCATGAATTTCTCTAAAGTTTGAACAAGAGTAGAGAGACCTTTAAGTGAGGAGCAAAACTCTTGTGTTCGATAGTGTTACAGTGAGGTGAAAATGGCCGAAAGCAGCCACACACACAGTCCCTCACATACATGCATGCGACAACAGAAGCTCCTGAGCAGCCTGTCATCAGTCCTCATTACTTGAAATAGCAACACGGATAAGAAGCCCATCCACACAAAGCTGCAAACACATCATCATAATCCCATTTCCACGTGGCTCATCCATTACATAGCCTTCTATAACTTCAGCAATTCGTCATCCGTACCCATCTCAATCTCCGGCAACAAAGGGGCTGCTGGAGCGGGACGCCGTCACCATATGAACAGTAATTAAAATACTAAAAGAGCCGGTTTGCTGTTCTGTTCTCACTGTGGGCAGAAAGGTTTCACTCTGAGTTTGATCCAGGATCAATTTTAACTACACATCTCCTGGAACAAAAGCTAAGTTTTGTCAGTTTGGCAAAAGTTTGAAATCTATTCAGCTGCTGCCAAGAGTCAGGGAAACATTCAAAGACCCTGAATAGTAGTGTAGACTGTGTGAACAAGAAGAACTCACACTTTTAGGCTTGCAAGTTGTTTGGATATTATTCAGAACAAATAAATTCAGAATTCAGAGAACTGATGAAAACAAAAGAAAAATCTTCTGCTGACTATAAGAAGAAACCGTGCTGAGGGTGCAGTTCAGGTGTTGCACAATGCAGTGGCGTGAGTTGTAGTGTGTAAATATTAGAGCTTATGTCTGAGGTGTGCATTTTTTCTCCTCACAAAAAACTCAGACCAAACCAAAACCAACCCCCACAAAACAATCAAATTAGCTTTAGGTTTAAAGAGGAGCCTGTCGAAGACTTTTAACTCAACAACTTTCCAGTAAGTGGAGCAGATGGAGTTCTTTAATGAGTGAGGTGTATTGACTAACAGGTGCAAATTAACATCTGCTCCATTAAGGCAATATGACATGTTGAAAACTGCAACACTGAATTTAAAACAAGATATCAGAGCAACCCACATAGAAACCATGCCTCACATTTCCCTCATCTATCCAACACATCAGCATTTCTGTGGTACAATGTCACCACAAATAGACATATAAATCCCCAGAATCTAATTGTGTTAGTATTATATTAACATAGTATTATATAAACATGCCGCATTCTGTAAATTTGAAAGTTAGTTCTCAGTTTGAACTCATATATATAAGAACCAGTCTCTGGTTCCTGTCTTTTCCCCAGTAAATGCACGGTATCACAAAACATCTTAAAATAATGTTTTTTAATCCTCAACAGTTGAGGAGTAGATTTCCAGTCCATTAGTACCAATTAACAAAGCAATATTAAATTCAGTCTAAATACTAATTCTTATTTTTGCACTTGATTAGCAATCATTTTGACCAAATGCTGACTCTCCTGAATAATAATTTTTTCCTTTATGAAAATGATAATGACTCACATTTTCTAAATGTCGGAACAAACTCATGGTTATCAATCCAAGAATATTATACATATAACAGCAATCAAATATATTTTACTCAGGATGAAAGTGTCATTAACACGGTTAATGATTTCCTTCCACAGAGTCACAGCTGCAGTCAGTCAAGTTTCTAAAAGTAAATGAACCAACTTTCCAAGTTATGAAAAGGAAAAATGTGGTTTCATCTACATGTAGCTTGCATGATGGACAAGGTGAGCACTGGATTTAGATTAGTTGCTTAATGTCACCTGTTTTTTTTAAATCAATTTAAAACTTGAATTGGCTCATTCTTTATCCTATGACTGAGCCATGGGAAACCATAGAAAGAGCAGAGCAATTTCAGGTTTTGTTGATGGCAACAAGCCAAAAAAAAACAAAACAAGACCACATGTAATTAGTTCCAGAAAATAAGCAACTTCATCTGTACGATTTCCTGAACACCACTGGTCCTGGTAGCACACACACTGCAAGCTAGAGCAAAATGTTACTTTTCTGCCTGAGTAGAATGGACTAAAATCTGCTCTAGTGAAACTCTACCCAAAGTTTGGGGAACTTTCTGAAGTGTGTTTATTCCATAAAAACTGAGAATCAACCCAAACGTCGGCCAGCGGATGTTAGCATTTTTTGCTTTTATCTGGATTGGCCAATGTGCGGCTGTGCTCTCCGGTATTTTTCCGAGAATGATCTATAGACATGCGTCCACAGGTAACTCTGTGTTGCTGGAGACACCTTATTCCGTGTGCAGACCATGCATTGCTGGTCCACCACTGTGCTGGAGGCCGACTCCATCAGCTTTAAAACATCAGTAAGTTTGAAACTTTCAGAGTACCGTCTAGCTGTTAACATATTGCCATCCACTTTAGGGCTGGAAATACAACGTTTGTGGATCAGAATGGAAAAGTGGAAGGCAGAATGGCTCATTTATAACTCTGCTTGCTGTTGTATTTACGGAGCTGCAGACGTAGCTGTGGGCTATGTGGGCACAGCTTAGACATCGGTGACAAGATAAAATAATGCCAACGATGTGTTTGTGGGAAGCTTATTCAGCAATGACCAGGATCGTGTGCTGTATGTGTGTGCGTCTCTCCCACAGAACCCACAGACTTGTGCTTGTTATTCCTGCTGCAGACAAGAGAGACATAAAAAAACCACTCCAGTAAAAGTGGGTTTCGTTTACATTTTCACTTAGACTATGTTAGGAGCACAGTAGCCAAAGACATGCTCATATTATCTTTATGTAGAAAACAGAACCACGGCAGACACATATACCAAACGAAAGACGTTTCTGAGTAGCTCCTTTTCAGGTTTATCGTTAAACTTAAATTGTTCTATAATTGCTTTGTAGAGATACAGTATGGTATGTAAATCTTAATATTTCACAATCATTATTTCATTTTCTGAATAATAAAAAAAAAAAGATTCCATTGCTTTTTATATTGTTGAGTAATACAGGTGAAGTCTTACAAGAGTCTTGCATCAATTGTGTTAACAACTGTGTTTGTATATGGAGTTAGTCAACATTAAAACCAGCCATGTAAAACAGGTGGAAATAATCCAGGAACTGCAGAAAGAAGCTACGTTGTGTAAGTGATGACCTAAATATGTCTGCCTTATAATATGTCAGCACACCATGCATCTTCCAGGCTGTGAGATGTTGATTGGTTGGGATGATTGCTGCCATTTACAGTTGTCTGGTGCTGGTTTTAAAAGGTTTAGGGTGTTTCTGGTTCCCCTACACTTCTTCAAAACAGAAAAGTAATATGGCACTGACCTCTTTGATGATGCTCACTTAAAAAGTAGAAAACAAAACCAAAAAGCTAGACATGTTAGACATGTTGCTAGTTTTATATGAATGCATGTTTGATCAAGTTCAGAAAAGATAAAACTGTTAAGGCTGGTTTATACTCTCGCGTAGCCTCCGTGTGGCGGGACCCGCAGAGGCTACGCAGACCCTCTGTGTGTTTATACTCCTGCGTAGGGAAACACGGCGGGTCGCGGGGCTTTTTCCGGCTCTACAGGCAGCGGTAGGCTGGTACCAGACAATAAACTCCGCCACGCAGAGTTTTTTCAGTGCTTCAACATAAAAAATTACAAACTATTGATTCCATGCAGTGATCAGTTTTTAAGAGCAGCTGTTATATGAGCTGCACAGTCCGATCATTTTCCACGTGAGCCATTACTGGCGTCTCCGTGGATTTTGTGTCTCAAATCACCAACACAGCTGCAGGATCATTGAAGTAAACAATTGTGAGATCTGGAAAAGTGCAGTTTTATTTAACTTTTACCCGCGGGTTAAAAGGTAGTCAGATATCCGGAAACTAGTGTCACAATCTGACCAATCACAGGGGAGAACTTCCGCGTCTCTGCGTCCGTATAGCCGGCTGCAGTCAGGTCTGGAAGAGGTGCGCGTCGAGCCTCTGCGGACATACGCAGAGGCTCCAGCGGTTACGCCATAACCCCCGCGCCGCAGACGACGCGCGAGTAGAAACCAGCCTTTAAATGCTACTGTATGCAACATTTTTATACCCTTTTTTCCACTGTTCTGTTAATTTTTAGTTTTAAGTTCAATAAATGTTTCTTTTCTTTTTTTTTATATAAACAGTGACTCATAACATTGTTCATCATTGTGTAGTTTTGTGGTAGAAACTGAGGAAGCAAAAGCAGAACTGGTTGGAATTGGTTGAGGAAAAATGGCCAATCTGTATCAGCCATCAGATACGGTTGATGAAAGGGGAAAAAAAATATAGGGCCTGAAAAAATCCTTATCGGTCAATCCCTAAAAAAACTTTTTGGGATTATAATAAATGTTTGTAAATGCATGGTAGCCTGCAGTAGGCATGTGTTATGTAATTATATTATATTATATTATATTATATTATATT
>JAVQJG010284555.1:0-19528 GCA_036024015.1 Craterocephalus amniculus | reverse complement strand
GATGGATGGATGGATGGATGGATGGATGGATGGATGGATGGATGGATGGATGGATGGATGGATGGATGGATGGATGGATGGAATTTTCAGAGAAAAGGAGAGCAGCGTTCCAGAAATGTGTCTTAGCAATTGAGAAAAACTGTAAAAGCAGTGCTGCTTCGCTGACAGTACAGTTTAGTAATTGGGATTCTAGACCTGAAGTTCTTAAAGAACTTCAACTGGAGTTAATTAGCAGCAAAGGAGGCACACAGATATGGATAAGAGAGGGATGAGATGGG
Organism: Craterocephalus amniculus; assembly: GCA_036024015.1. Lineage (NCBI taxonomy): Eukaryota > Metazoa > Chordata > Actinopteri > Atheriniformes > Atherinidae > Craterocephalus > Craterocephalus amniculus. The sequence goes on along the minus strand of JAVQJG010284555.1, from coordinate 19,250 downwards.
ATAAGATGTTAGCATTTGGTCAGGAGAAACTGCTCTTCTTTGTAATTACTGTACATGTGTACACTGCTCGCAGGATGGCAGCAGCTTCATGTACATTTTCACCAATACAACTTGTGGCATTATACCACAAATGCACTATTTGATGCTTTTTAATAGCATCACTGAATTGCTGTGAATGCTTCACCATCATAACTACCCCCGAGGTACAAAACACTGAAAAGAGAAGAAAATGGAGCAGTTTAAGTGAGCTCTGCATCTCAATGGGATTCAAGACGCAGAAAGCAAAGGAAAAGGAAGTCTCCATACGTCCGTTTCATTCAAAGCTTTCTAGTTTTCAAGTTGCATAATGGCAGAGATAAACCGCGTCCCTTCAAATCGCACAGAAAAGAACCAGTTACCAAATTCAAAAGCCAACTAAGTCCTTCTCACCTCCGCCTGGAAGCCTTCAACCAAGATGGCAACCAGTAAATTGAAGAGCACATAGTTGCCAAATGTCATGAGAGCAACAAAGTAGAGAGCTGCCCATGGAGATGTAGAAGCCATGCCGTTATACAACACCACGTTCCAGTCCTCCTGGGTAAGAATCTAAAGAATTGGATGAAACACAGAGAGAGATATAAGCATAAATGAGGGAGGGATGGAGGGGAGTAGATGCATCGAGGCAGAAACAGAGGGGGACAAAGGGAATATGAGCTTTAGAGATGTATTATTAAAAAGCAAAGAGGAGAGTAAATATTCACAGAGGTGAGGAGAAGAAAAACAGTAGAGATTGAGATGCTAAATAAGGGAACAGGAATGGATTATATGATTTATTAAACCCTGTAAAGAGCTCCTTTATTAACACAACACTTCAGTTTAAGAAACTCCGCAGACTATACATTACATACTGTAGATGTGTTTGTAAGTGTGTGAGGGACAAAATAATCAAAAAACGCAAATTCTCTTTACTGTAATCCAGCATGAAAGGAGACTCTGATTCCTTCCGCTTATTAAAAAACTGTGATGCAAAAAGCAATTTACTCATGTAAATTAATATTGAAGCTCAATCGTGCGTGTACTTCGGTTGAATGCCATAAAACTATAGTAAATGTACAGAGATATAATTTCTTCATATGGTAGTCAGTTCCAGATAAAATGCTTCTTCAGCACCAGGGAGGATGCATTGCCCTCCTGCTGACACATCCAGCACAGAGAGAACAACAATCTATCTGAAGCAATTTGAACATCTCCAGTGGGAAGACAGGGGGGGCAGGGGTTTATTAGACAGTTTTGCATTTCACAGTATGTGTCTAAAGTCTGGTATACACTGCACAATGTTTGTTCTTCCCAAAAGAAGGACGACCAACGTGCGAGTGTTACTGTAATATCTTCTGAATGTGGTATGATTTGATTGCAGCAAACTCAATCCTCTACTATCCAGGTGTGTTATTCTGGATTTGAGAAAAAACTTAAAACAAGCCTTAAAGGTGTAGATGGGAGCTTAAGCTAAACAGAAGGTTTTGTATTCAAACACGGAAGTAAAGCTGGTTGATTTGTTGCAGTAGAAGTCTCGACTTTATGGTAAGACCATGATCACGCTAAGATGCATACAGCATGGTAAAGGCAGAGGAACTGCATCCCCCTGCTGAGTACCAAACAAATTAACATATAAACTCACAAGTTAACGCCGTTACAATTTTCAGTCTGGTCCTTTCCAAGATATTTTTTGTTGCTGTGAGGCTCAGATTGAGTGTTTTTCAGTTTCAGCTGATTACAATTCAGCAGGTATCATAGCTCTCATATATAGTCAAATAATGTCATAGCTAAGGTGCATAGATGCCTTTTGCAAACAAATGCATGCCTGCATATTTGGCTATTTCAGGCTAATGCCATAACAACTGCCTGCAAATACCTTCCATGTATTCCTCAGATATGCACTTTGCAAACAATAGGTTCTCTTATCTATCAGTTAACCAGAGTTTACAGACTCTGAAACAGTGAGGAATGTGTTTGAGAAAATGAGTCTATTTTCTTTTTTGAGATTATATATGCCTGAAAAGCAAGAAGATTTAAATCCAGGATACAGGAAAAGATGATACATAACCAGCAGCAGGTTTTTATTTGTCGATAAATGACTCAAGAAATGAATTTGCTCTCATTCAAAATCTAATATCATTTGTGTTCAGTACAGCTCTGATCAATGTGCCTGATTTCATCTGCTGTCAATACTGCTTAGAAGATGAATGATAAAGACATGAAAATTGAGGTTTTTTTATCTCTCATGGCTTATGGGTCTGGATTTGGTGTCAGATCATCAATTCTAAATAATGTTGATAGTGGAGCACTGTTCCCAGAAGTGCATTTATTTTTGTAGCCTCCATGTCATCTCATCTAAACCCTACTTTTCCATCTTTAAGGTTATAACAGATGCACTGTGGCATCATGAATTCTGATCACTGGACAATTTCATGAGTCAGACAAAAACCAGATGAAAAAGTGCCAATTCATGAATTAGCAAAACCATAACAGATTGCACAAATATCGGAGACAACAAACAGATATAAAACACTGAGTTAAAGACTAACCTGGAATACAGTGACAATGGCCCAAAGTAAGGTATCAAAGTTCTTGCGATCGCATATTGTTTCCCCACTCTTCACTTCAGTACAGAATTTACAACCGAAAAGATGCATGCCAAGTATACTGCAAAGAAATGAGACAGGTAAACATAATGTAAGTGCTTTGTGTCTGAAACAATTCCATTCCAGTTGTGAAAAATATGTGCAATGTGGATAATGATGTTACTCATGTCTCCACCTGAAAGTGAAGATGAAAAGCATCAGCAGCATGCAGAAGGTTGCCACATTGTCCATAGTCTTCATCAGCACTACCAGCTGTCTCCTCAGGGCAGGCAGGAAGCGAACAAGTTTCAGCACCCGCAACAGGCGGAATGTCCGGAGGACCGACAACCCACCATCCGACTGGCTGATTATCTCCCACACACTGAAAAGCACAACATCATCCAATATCAGAAAAACTTGTGCTTTCACAACATCTGAAACTGAGTTCAATGCTTTTCAAAGTATAAATGGATGAAAAAAAAGACCTGATGATAACGATGATGCTATCAAAGATGTTGTATGGGTTCCTGATGTATCCAAAGAAGCCAAAAGCCAGCAGCATGAAGCCCATCTCCAAGACAAACATACTGGTGAAGACGATGTTACTTATCTCCAGTATATCAGTCAGCTCCTCGGGCTGGGAGGGGAGAATTTAAGAGAAAAGACGAGAGAAAGGAGGACAAGAAAGATAACAAAGAAGACAAAAAAAAGACAGTTAAAATCCCCGCTCTCTTTTCCATGAGCTGTAAAACCTTTTTGGTCTTAGTGCTTCGAGCTAAAATATTATCAATCAAGTTCAGAGCTGCAGTCAGCCCCAATCAATCAAATGGGACCAACAGCACCAATGCATCAGTGCTGATCTACTCCACTTACCTCACAGCATGCTCAGTGATCTGGCAAAGATTTACCAGAGCTCCTCCTGCCCCCTATAAAGCATGTAGTCAAGCCTTTTATGAAAAATGCAGCAATTTTGTACTCTGTTAAATGCATTATGGGACTACATCTGCAACTTTGCCTTATAGAAGCAGTTCGACTAAAGCTGATTGGGGAACTAAATGTGCTGAAAGCACTGAAAGGATGTGACGGACACCACAAAGCGCTCACCGAGAATTCAGGCCAAGAAGTGCCAATGCAAAAGCAATAAACACTGAACTGACTGTGAAATTCTATAGATTAATTAGATTAATTTCTTTAGTAGAAGTTTATTAGTCGTTACATTGATTTTTTTCTTTGGTACAAGTGTTAGAATGCAGAATTAGTAGAAAAAAATGAGAATTTTAAAAGCGTATTTCTGTTTAACTACAACCTAAAACTGCATTAGAGTCCCACACTAGCTCTTTTTTAATGTCTGAAAACATGATGGAAAATATCCGGGCACTATTGTTGTGTATGGCATTATTAGATTAGCAATGCTTCAAATTCAGTGTAACTGATTGAATTAACTTGTATTACCTGGGATACCAAGGAAATCTGTGTGGTTGGGAGATGAGTGATGGTAGACGAAAAGAAGATTGTTCTGATACAGAAATGTATTTGAAGTATCGGCTCATTTGGACTGCTAAAAAAATATGAGTATGAGGGAAATAATCCTCAAAGCTTTGGAAGGTAACTGGTTTAACATTCAACCATGTGATAAAAATAAATAAATTAACAAAAAAGTGTTTCCTATCTATAAATGGGATATTATTTCAAAAGTAAAGAAAATGTGTCCAGATTCTTTGTAGTGGGATGAAAAGTACATTTCTCTCTGAAATATATTCAAGTGGAATCATGAAGGTGCATAAAATGGAAACACTCATGTAAAGTACAAGTACCTGAAAATATCCCAGAACAGACAAGTTGGAAAAATGTACACCGTGATTTTAAACAAGTGCCACCCACTCCTACCAAATATATCGTGTCAGCTTCCATCAACACCCTCTTTGTTAGTTGCTGAATAAAAAATATCAGATTGACTGCATCTTTTGAGTCTGACTACACATTTTACCTCAAACACTGAGTATCTCATTTGGAAAAGGTTTACTGTATAGGGATAAAGTTACATTTGCCTTTAAAGCTGATTATGGTGCTCTATCATAATGAAAAATTGCATATTTTGCGCCACAGTCTAATAACAACCTCCTGCACTCACTCTAATTTTGAAAACATTCCCGCTGCCGCTCTCTTTAAGTTATATTATATTCTTTTCTCTTTTAGATGTTGTATTCCTTTTTTCAATTGAACACTGCATGATTCCTTGGTAACAAGCTTTATGCATGTAATGAATAATTATGATCCCCAGATGACTGAAGCCTTCTAATTCACAGACTCTCAAACTCACAGTGGTTAGAGCCCTTAAACCAGATATCCTACCCTTTTTCTTTCCTTCTTTTTTTGCTTTATGTCACCCAAGGGAGACTCATTAAAACATATTGCATTTCTTTTCAAGTGGATATCAACAAGTAATGTCCCAGAGCTAATTTAGCATGCTGAACTATAGCATATAAAATCAAGCAGGCTATATGGGACAACCACTGATGTGATTACAAGCCCTCAGACATAGAAAGGGTTTAGCACACACCATATACATTCTACAACTACATTACATAATATGGTATGAATCTACAATGAACTGCTTAAAAGCAATATTAATAAAATATTCCAATATTATATTAGAAGAACAATCACAACTGCTGTAACTGTTCGGACTGCTGATACTTGGAATTAAGCTTTAAAGAGATTATTATCTTGATCAATGATAGAGGGCGCCATAACCCCAAACATCACACATCTCTGCACCCTCAAAAAAACACACACAAACACACACACACACATGCAGAATCCACTGAAAAGCATGCAGACCACAAACTTTTTACAGCCACTTCTTAGAATAAAGGTGAGGTTTCTCTCTGAAATATTCCGGTAAATCAACACTAGCATGACATTTCAGGGCATTTGTTGTACTCTGAGCTCATTTGTCTGAGGGCATTTAATTTTTATACATGACTGAGGGTTATGATAGGAAACACTAAAGAAAAGAAAAACATGTTGCTACAGTTAGCATATCAACCACACAGGGCTATCCATTACGTCTGGAAAAATACCATCCCAGTCCACTGATCAAGATCTAGCTTACACCTTTCAAATGGTTTGTTCCAGAGAAAATATAACTATGATCTGATGATGACTTCAGCGTTTGTGTGCTGGCTGTTCTTGACTGATCAGCGTTTGAGTCATTTGGGTTTTGCCTTTGGAGAAATAAAAGAACAGATCAGTGAAGCTCCTCGAAGCTCTCAGCTTTTCTATCATATATAATACATTATTGTGGAATGATGGACTAGCTGGCATTGTCGTTCCCTTTGTGGGCTTCTGTCTGTACAGCAGGGAAATGAAAAAAAGCACACTGCAGACAGCAGTTTTCATGCCAGCTCATAGGATAATACATTCATCTTTACATTCCACTTTACAGCCTGCTGAGAAAGGACAGTACAGTATAATCAACATAGTGGGTTAAATCAATACTAAACAGTTAAAAGGTCTAAAGCTGAAGGCTGGGGATGAGGGCACATCAATGCTTTGGTCACTTCTCTGTCTTTGTTAGATAGAAAACATAGTATCATCTCACTATCCAGGTAAATTTAAATGTTGCACTCAAAAAGATTAAATAAATATAAAAGCTGTTAATAAAATAATAAATAATAAAAGCTGTTTCTTAAAGTCCAGGTCATGTAAGCAAAAATCTGTCCCATGGCATTGCAATCTATTGATTTATATATTGTTTTGCTATTAAATTTAATTGATAAGGTTTATAGGAAATCATCGGTATAAATGAAAGATCGTATTAGTGCCTTGAAGAGACATTTTGAATACTCAAAATTTTGAATCCAGCTCTGCATACGACCTTGCCCACAGGGATATGCGAATGAAATTCGCATCAGAGATGGAGGCTCTCACACCCACACATGCAGCTTCTGTTTCAAAGCAGAGCTCATGGATAACTTTGGCCATGAAGCAGGAAACTGACACATATGTTTAAAGGCAACTATGAAAACATGGTAAATGAGGTCATGTGAACTAAAGCATTTCTTTATACAATTATAATGTACTTTAGTTTTATGGATACATCAAACAGAAACAATTCAAACATTTAAACTTGAGTGTTGTGGTATACTTCCTGTTGTTTTATTTACTGCTCTTAAATCAGGCTGAAACTGAAGCTTTCATTGTCAGAATTTGGTTGATTTTTTTAACCTAAGCTTCTTTTTTAGGTTGTAGTAAAAAACAGCTGTGTCTTTGTATCACTTTGCCATGGAGACTTGAGTCACTGTAAATTTCCAAATGATTTGGTTGAAAATAGCGTTATTATTTGGTTTATTTGGTTTTAAAAAGAGTAATGCTTTTTCAATCTGGACTCAGTCTAAACACAATTTTTAACAAGCTCTTTTTGCTTACATACACACCATCTCACTGCTTTTCACACATGCATTTAAAACCCAAAGTCTAAAATGTTGGTATATTTCAAATATATAACTAAAATCAAACTTTTATTTATATTTGCTGGAATTAATTAGCAGTAACATGTCTCAAAAATCATGACAAGAAAAGGCCAGTAAGGTAAGTGGTGGCAAGAAGAAATGGCTGGAGAAACATGTAACATTACTGTAAGTTAACAACAGGTGGGAGATATGGTTGGGTGTAAAAAGACCACCTTAGAGAGGCAGAGTCTCTTAGAAGTAAACATACAGTAGGCAAAGATTCAGCAAAAAATGTCCACAAATTATGGACCATTTAAAAAAAAAACCTGTACCTCAAAATAGAGCTGAAGAGTATTTAACGACAAAACTAAAGTGCCTCTGCCATGTGTTACAAAAACATTACTTCCTAATAAGAGCCCAGGTGCAGGACTGAAATGACCACAGTCCACACCTTTCATAAATTGAAAACATTTAGAGCATCATAAAGCACACACACAAAAGACTTGTGACTGTAGAGTAGTTAGATTCCTTTATCAGACAAGAACAAGACAACAGGAGGACTGTTAAAAGAAGAGAGGATGTTAGATTGTGGTTGCTGCTATCAAACTCAATTTGAGCCAATAAAATAGTGAAATACCTCATTTTCACATTGAATATGCATTCTGTCTTTTTGAATAAAATATAGTAAGATGATATTTCTAAATCTTTGTTTTTATTCACATCTTAAAACAGTGTCCAAACTGTGTGGGAGGGTGATCACTGAGGGGAGCAGGAACTCATACATAATACTTCAGTCTGCTTATGTGTGCATGTGTGTGGGGTATTACCCTAAAAAGGCAATGCCTCACTCAGTCACTACTTGTGTTTATACCCCAAAGATAGAAACACAGATGCAGACCCAAACACACACTTCCCTTGGAGAGGGAATTAGATTGTTTGGAGGCACAGAGAAGCACAGAAGGAGGAGAAAAGGGGACAGAGCATTTGAGTTTTTATCCATTTCCTGGCCTTATGATAATATACAAAAACTATTGTAGACTGCAAAGAAAGAGTGTGAGACAATGGAGGAGGGGAATTATCTGACCAAAACTTTCCTGATGTTGGCCAGAGACACTAACCCAAAAAGACCAGCATGGAGTGTGTGACAGTGCCTTGATTTGTATTTTATGTCTGAGAAAGAGGAACAGAGTGGAAGAGAATGGGTGCTACACTCCTCTCCCTACTCCTAAAAAATCCACCCTCTCTCATCTCCTCCTTAACATTCCTGGGCAACCAAATGCTATTTTTCACATTTTCCATGCAGTGCTCATGTAACAGAAAAGAACCTGAAGCGGGCAGACCCCCCTCTTGCTGACTTCTTACCTGTTCATGGTATTCTATCCCCATGCTGAGAGTGTTGACAAGGATGGCAATCATGATCCCTCGGTTGAAGTATTTACTTTCCACAATCGTCTTCAGCTTACTCCTAAAGTCAATCCAAGCCCGAAAGGGTCCATGTCTGTACTCCACAACCTTGCGCCGTCGGAATCTACCTCTTCCTCCTCTCAGATCTCCTCCCTGGAGGGAAAGATTAAAACATTAAAAACTCATATTAAGCTATTTTATGTAAATCTTTGCAAACAAATAAAATTATCATTAAATAAACTGATATATGATAATTCGATGTAGAACTTTTCATTTTTCTTATGTTCACCTGTATTTCTACGGTCAAATAAGTGTGCGAAAATGTAACATCATCACTAGTCTAACACCATTCATTCTGACCTGAGGGATGTCGTGCAGCCCATCAGAGTCTCCCTTCCCTCCATCCAGGTCTCCTAGTTCCAGTTCCAAGGTCTCGAGGCTGCGGGCGCACAGAGGGCAGCTGAGCAGCTCCAACAGCAGAGGGCTGGGCACCACGCCTGCCAGATGGAACAGCAGCCTCCGGCGACCTGAAGTGGGGAGTGGATTGAAATGGTCAGAAATTTGCTGAAGGGATGTTCCCGGCTGTATGGATGTTGTTGTCTCTTTTGGATTCACTGAGCACAACAAATAGTTTTGTGCACCTTATTTTTAACCAGAATGTTTCTAATTATCTTATAAGCGTTTTATTTTATTTTGTGTCATTTTTTATCCTTGTACCCTTTTCAATGTGATGCATGCACAGTGGAGATTAGCCGATATTTACTTGTATCAAACTGCAAATCGATCTGAACAACCTTTAACTCTTTATTTTTTGTTTGTTTGTCTGCTTTTAAAAATATCATAAATTGGACCATTGAAGTCTGACACCATATTTTTCTGCCATAAAACAAAATGAATGAAAGCCGCCTGAGAGGTTGAGTGTTATTGGCTACAACCCATTGACAAATAAAATTTGATGTTTTGATTCACACAGTAATACATGGAGTTTTTCAGTAAATGGCTTTATTACCATTTCTCTTACTCTCCCGTCAGTGTTTAACTAACATCTGATTAAAAAGATTCTGTAAATATGTGACTGAAATAGTTTGTGGAAGTAGATTTGTCATAGAGAGACAACAGGTTTGCCAGTATCCCAACAAGCTAGCAATGTTAGAGTAAGCACTAAATAAATATCTCAACGATACAATAACTATTTGAAACAGAGTTAAAATACAAATAATTGAAACAGACAGATTCAGCCAGAGCTCAGACGGAACATTTGCAGCCATGTCAGCGCTGTCTGCAGTGCTTGCACCACTCCATTCACCACTCCTGCAACAATCCATATCCATTTCCATGTCAGGTAGGAACTGGTAATGTTCTCATCTGTAAAATGCCAGCACCTGAAGCGGAGTGACTTTCTGATGGACGAACATCAATGCTATATGTAACCGATTAGCATATCCCATGAATGTCTGTTTGTTTATAATTGACAATTTTCTGTCTTTACTTTATTTTTTAAGATGTCTTTTTCATGCACCAAGACCCACAGAATAAAACTGTTGAATGTTCTCTGGCAGTTCAAAGGTTACCTTAAAGGATAAGTTAGTTTTCTTTCAAACTGGACCTATTTTCTAGGATGAAAAACGATTATTTACTCACCCACACAGATTTGGTGCAACTCAAAGTCCTTCGGGATATATTTGGATCCACTCGCGATCAGCGTACATCTAATATATATCTAATATATATGGGAGTGAACAGGGCCACCTCGCATAGCCTCTAAATACGGCAATTTCTGTCACAAAACTCCTTAATTTCACCAATGTTTTGTTATGAATCACTGGTCCGATCCCTCTGTGAGCTCCATGTGAGTTGTGAGTTGCTTTTTGTTGGGATCAGTCGTTATTTACAGCCATCAACTTGGAGTAAGGACTTTGATGACGTCACTTCCGTGCCGCATTACAGTGCCTGTAATGGCTGTAAATAAGGATGGATCGCCACCAAAATGCAACTCCAAGCCACATGGAGCTCACAGGTTGCAAAAAAAACAAACCTATGCTTTAACTGTAATCCTGTTTTGGGCCAACAGAATGTTGACTGATGAAAGACTTTGCATTTCTAAATGAAACATTGATAGCTTGGTACAGCTGGGTCATGTGCAGCTCGGCTCATGAAGACACAGGAAGATATTGCTGCATAAAGTGTAATGGTGGTAATGGCACTAATAACTATCCAAGTCCTTTATTATTGAAAAAGGGAAATATCTCCAAATCTTAACAGAGATTAAATATGTACCAGTATATATAATCATCACTTCCCTTAGAGCTCATTGTCGTAGGATAGGACATGTGAAGGTGGACGTATTTACATGTTAAACACTTTGTTGGGAAACTTTTGGTAGAACAAGTTAAAGGAGTTCCACAAAAGAGATCAAGCGACTTTGCATTATAATAAAATGAGTGGAAGATGGACTCCCCTGTTAGCTCTGCAACATTTCACAGCCGAAAAACTGATAGAGGCAGAGTCTGACTTGTAGAAAAATCAGCTCTTCAAAAGCGGTTTCATCAGCACTTGAAGCTGTTTATAACCACAACTAATACCTCAAGCTAACATGTTATAAATGTTTTCAACAAATCTCATTGTCTCCGCATTCTCACAAATTTCTTCTGGGAACACCAAACACTTGTTGGAGAAATACACCATCAGATATTGCATTAGGCTTGCTTAAAATACATTTGTGTTAAAATTTGATTTGAGAGAGACAGGCTCAAAAAAAAAAAAAATCTCAAGGACAGGAAAGATATAAAGAACCTTTAACCTCATAATATTATGAGATTTACTTGTTTGACAAAATCTGAAAACAAACTTTTAGAAAACACCCAGAAATGTGATTAAAGGTGTAATTCTAAACACACAACAGAAGTTTAGATGATTTTTTTAGTATACATGTTAGATAACCTAGAGTTGTATCGACAGTCAAACAAAGTAAAAGTATCGGTTGTGTCTTTTCTAAATACATCATATCATACAATAACATCAGCCTTCAGCCAGGAACGAATCTGTGTGTGCTTCATTATCTTTGCAGCCAGCAGTGTGTAATAATGGTGTGTGTAGCTGTCAGCAGTCTCAGCCTGTTAGGACAGAACAGACAAGTCTTTTAGAGAGCTGCTGCTTCCACGTTTCCTCTATAACTAACACAGCACCATGTTGACTCCCCCACAGCGTGTCCTCCATCCTTTCCTCCGTCACTCTCATGCCATTCCCTAAACTAACCTCCTTTCCTACCTCCCTGTCTTATCCTTTCTCTCTTTCTTCTTATTGATCTCATTTATTTTTCTCTCTATGCCTCCCTCTTTTAGCCTGTCCCTCTAGATGTCATATCTTTAATACTTTATGTAGCTCCTTTGAACTCAATATTTCCTTCTTTCATCGTCCATATTTTTATTTTTTTTGTTTATGTTTACCTTGCTTTGCACAGCCTACTTTTCCTCCCTCGGAAACTCCCCACACACTGTGTTGATTCACTCAAACCTAGCCCTTTATCCACCTCTCTGCACCGATGACTGTAACACTTGAGACATGGATTTCCTGTCAGAACTCTAAGTGCTGCTTGAGACACCCGCACCAAAACACAGGCTATACCTCGGGTCAAGCCTGGGGAGAGGACGCAAACATGTGCTAAAAGACTGAGCAATCTGGGAAGATACAAAGTGGAGATGGATTTCAGTGTGATGGAAGAAATAATGGAGCCCAAGGGGAAAACAAAAGCACTACGTGAAATTGATAATGAACTCGTAATGTCGGTTTGGGAGCAAAGCCACATCCCAACATCACCATCTGGTGAACCTTTCACCTGGTTCAGCCAATCAGCACTGTTAGTTTCTGTCGCTCAGCAACAACCTCCCTCTGCCTTATCCATCCATTCTTCCTATAACTAATCCATCCATCCATCCTCCCTCATTCATTCATTACCTCCACCAGGGCAGAGGCTATGTTTTTAGAAGTGTTGGTCAGTCAGTCTGTCTGTTAGGAACGTGACTGAAAAAGTTAAAGATGGATTTTGATCAAATATTCAGGAAATCTCAAAAATGAAATAAGAAACAAGTCATTTGATTTTGTGGGTGATCCGGATCCCCCGGGAGGTTTTTCAGGATTCTTTCATATGTGGAGATGTGGTATAATTTTTCCATTAGAGCTTCTAGTGAAAAACAATTCCCACAAGCATTGATAAAAAAATAATACAATGACTTACGGGAGGTCTGAGTTCTCTCAGTGCTTCTAGTTTATTCTACATCCTTCCCCATGTGTTCATCTGTTAATTAATCTATTCATCGTTTGTTCCCTCTCATTTATTCATCCATCCATCCATCCATCCATTCCTACTTCCTTGTTTGCATATTCTTTCTTCTTATTTTTCATCCACCCTCTATCCGTCCTCTATCTTTCCTTCCTATAGCCAACCCTCATCTATTCATCTTCTCTCTTCTCTTACCTCAGCCATTAACTTTGACCTCAGACATACTCCAGATTGTTAAAACCAGTTCTTTAGGAACCATTGGAGGGATGCCCAACACACAACTGAGGAGCACTCAGTTCGGGTCTATAATATTTAGACTCAGAGTTAACAATCTAGGTCTCCTTCTAGACACTCAGTCAAGAGACATCACAGAAAAGCTTTGCAAGATGAGCTTAACAATCATCCAAAATCTGCTCCCGGTCCTTATAATAATGTAATATTCAACAGAAACCCTCTCAGTTTCCTTGAGCTAAATCCGCATCATGTACATCCATGTTTTATCTCTAAACCTGTGATGTGTTTGTGTTCAGTGTGCGTTTGCTTACTGTGCTGTCCAATCAGCTGGTAAAGCTTATTCAGCGTCTCCGTGTGCTCCGATGCTGGGTGGTTTGGTGGATGCTGCTCTGGACTCGGCCCGCACTGTTTGGAATGCGGGGGAGGCGTTTTGCTGCTGTAGCTGCACACGAAAGATGGCAGAATGGTCGGATAGTTCATCCCTCTGTTCAGTTTCCCCAGCAGTGCCCCCATGCCCTGAGTGCCAGCTGCTGGGTGATCGCCAGTATTTCCATTTGCACTTCCTCTGCGGACAGGGAGGGATTTCATCTCCAGCTCCTCCGCGCCTCCAATATGTCCTTCTCTTTCCATGTGCTCGGTGGTCACCACGCTGATGGTGTGCTGGCCGCCGTTACTCACACGACAGTGCTGGTGCTGGTGATGCTGCAGGAGCTGGTGGATCGGCCTCAACCACAATGAAGTGCCTGAGCTCCCACAGCCCCTGCTGGAACCCTGGCCGTGCCCGTTCCCACCACTGTTAATTCCCCCACTGCCATTAGGGTTCACCTTTTTACGCCGTTTGCTGTTCAAATAATGAAAGACAAACATAATCATTAATCAGAGAAAACCCCACATGCAGGTTAGTTTTCTTCTCACATTCCCATACCTGTGCCATCCGTAGTACATCCTCTGCAGCCTACGGGTCAGCTTTCGGTACAGATGGCTAATGTAACGTAGCATCTCTTCGTAACACGAGCCCGGTTCACTGTAACTGTTAAGCGTGGAGTCATTGGACTTGAAGCGGGCCCGCTGCTCCCTCATCAGGGCGTTCTCCCTTTGCTTCGTCTCAGAGAACTGGGTGGCGATGACCACGAGGCACAAGTTGATCATGAAGAAAGAGCCCACCTGGTGAAGAAAATGAAAACATCAACAAAACAGGGTTAAATAAAGTGATCCCCCATACTGATACACCCCAGCTCGGCTGCTAGAATGGAAAATAAACAGCAGTGTAAAGTCATTAAAATGACTTCATTTATCTTTAAAGTGCTAAGATTCGACAAGATTCAACAGAAGCAGGGCTCTGCTGCCAGCCATGTTTGTTGGTTAACTTCAGAGAGGTTATTCTGGGTTTGCCAAAACCAGAAGCAACATGAAAATACGTAAAAAATCTTTCCTGGAGCAATATGCCGCAAAATGATGTGTATAGCTGAACAAAGAAGAGCAGGATTTGAGTGTGACATAGTATTTTCAGAAAATCTTGCTTAATTTACATCAAATGGGTCATAATTGTCTTTGTCTAAATTAGAGCATACATCTGAAATACTGTGTAAGGTTTAACAGGTGAGCAACAGATCTTTTAGATAACCGCTATGGTGGATGATCTTTTTCCATCCACACTCTTCTATCTGCATGTTTCTCTGCAAGTCCTCTGAACTCATTCATTTGGTCGTCCTTACATTTTCACTTTGTCAACATGCCATTCCGACCAAGCTTCCCCTCGGATATACTCATTCCAGATCTTCTCCATCTTTAATCTCCCAAGTCCAAATGTCAGTATCTTTAACTCAGCTGCCTCCTTTCTTTGTTACTGGCATCCTAAAGGCAACAAATTTGGTTTCATTCTCATTTTGTAATTCTTTCTTGCTCTTACCTTCTTATTCTTATCCATTCATCAACCCTCTTGAGCAATTCCCATGTCTTTGAACAGTTTATCAGCAAGTACTTAAACTCCTCCTGCTCACCATTCACAATCCTGACATGCACATATTCCATCTTCCCTCCTCTTTCATTCACAATATACCTCCACTTCTCCAGGTTCTCCTAAACCTGCCACCAACTCTTATTTTTAATCATAAAATAATGGGAACAGTTCATAGACATTTAACCTGCCCATCACTGCAGCAAATAATACAGGACTCTCAGCCTCTGTACGAATGCACAGTATTGTTGCATGGCTCTCATCCATGTCCTGTAACACTCTTACATACTTCCCTGCTACTTCTGCTCTTGGCACCCTGCCTTAAGCTTTATCCAAGAAGGCCCTTTGCAGCTTATTTTGACCTTTTCATGCTTTTCCATAAGGGCTCTTAAATCAGGTGTGTATATGGTGCTTTTTTTACTGGCATGAAATATCTAGACCCATTAAGACCCAATGCAATGTATAAACTGACCTGTGTTTAGAGGGTACCTCACTTATTAACAGGAAATTCTAGTTTCCATTCCTTTTCCAATATAACTCCAGGAATAAGTTTACATTGATTTATTGTGGTCATGAATGTCATGGCAATATTAGGCTTTCTATGATTTCATTGCATCACATAGCGTCTGGTGCAGACTAATTAACAATATGCATTTTAATGCATTTTAAATAATAATAACATAATAATAGAACCTAATGGATGCTGTGTGCCACCAAAATAATTTTTTCCAGGATTCATTGATTTTAATAAAACTAATGAAGAAAAACTTTAAGAGCTGGTT
This sequence comes from Craterocephalus amniculus, assembly GCA_036024015.1. Taxonomy (NCBI): domain Eukaryota; kingdom Metazoa; phylum Chordata; class Actinopteri; order Atheriniformes; family Atherinidae; genus Craterocephalus; species Craterocephalus amniculus. Next base: position 3,540 of record JAVQJG010284555.1, on the reverse strand, counting down.
AAAAATCCAGAAAAAATGGATTGTGGATGTCTCAAAGTCATTTCAAAGGCAGTGCTGCCTTCAAAACCATCAATTTAAGCTTATACATAATTGCAGGTAATTTACAATGTAGATTGTTTAGAAAAAAGACCTCTTCTGGAAGAAGTCCCAGATAGTTAACATCAATTCAGAGCTAAGTTGTATTATAAACAAAAGCACAGAATCTGCCAAGACACACATCTCTCATCAGCTAATAGCGACCAGAACTCCAGAGTAAAACCATGAAATCAACAGTATGTTTAAAGAAGTAAAGATGAAGCATTCAATTCAAAACCACAGTAACAACTGTTAAGCACTGCTTTGTTAACAGTAGAACTTGCGCATCGGACAAACTAGATGAAATAAGACATCATCAAAATTCTTCAGCATGAGCAGTCAGCTGAATAGAGGACATAGCTGAGCGTCCCAGCATGACAACAAGTACACACCATCTAGACTGGTGCGACTTCCCAAGTGACATTTCACCAAATATTTGGTGCCCTGTTTGTAAACTATTAAAATTATATTATTTTAACTCTATCACATCTTTGAATAATTCTAATGAACTACAATTAAAAAAGCCTATTTTTACCATCAAAGTCATGTCTGTGGCGGATGCAATGCATGGAAAATGAGTACTGGTATATGAACTCTTTATTAAAGAACTGCAGTCTGATTCTCTAAGGCTGAGTTGGTGATAGCTTTAAACGACACAGGTGACTGTTACATGCAAAGCTATGTATGACAACAAAAGTAAACCGAAACACTAATAAGAACTTCTGTGGTATATTTGGTCCATGATGTATAAAAAAAACAGACCCGTCACATTTCTATTCATTTTTAGAACATAAGCAAAACGTTCAGGTATTAAGTTGACAATAATGCTAAGGTGATGGTGATACTCACAATAATGAGCAGTATAAAATATATAAAATTGTAGAAGGAGTGAGCATCCATGACGTAGTACATGATGTCTACCCATCCTTCCAGTGTGATGACCTGGCAGTAACAAGACAGAAAAAATAAGGACAATTTTTAGTTACAAATGATTAACAGAATTCAGAAACATTTCTTTATGATCTTCCAATTTGTTCTGTCATCTGCTGGAACCTGTACGTTATAATTGTGTTACGTCCATCCTATAATACCCCTTCACTTCAACATTTCTACCATCAGATAGCACAAAACCTTACAACACAAACTGCCTGAGCATACACGACAGGAATGACAAAAATGTACGATTAAGAAAACCTTTGGAAAAAGACCCATGCATGTGCATATAAGTATAATAAAATGCTTTTTGCATAATCAAAGAGAAAACAAATGCTTGTTTTGCAAACATGCAGACCCAGGAGTGACACATTCATGCATTTCTGGAATATTTTAGTGAACATAGCTTAGAAACACATTAATACACAATCCTAACACACACTTGTAAACTTGTGATTAGCATCAACATCTGAGTATAAACACTGCATCCATGTTACTGGACAATATGAATTTGCACTGAAGCCCTAGAATAATCAATGGAAGTACAGACACTGCATCACTGATGGGAAAAATATGATGCTGTGATCAGTCATTTGGTGAAGGTCAGCTATAATAAACACATGGAGAAAATGATTTCCAGCTGATATTGTTTATCTAAGAGATGAAACAGAGTTTCAAGTTAAACAATTCACACTCTGACACTGAGGACTGAGGCTATTATCTACTGACTCATCTATGCATCTACTGTCAAGAGAACTCCCAACACAGGCGTCTGTTGGTCTTTATGAGTCTCTGGGGGATCTCCAAACAGTAGAACAGTTATAACACCTTTTAATGTATACGGTGGAACTTGATGCCGTTACCTGATTATCACCTGTAATGCTAACATTTTCACTTTTTCATGCAACAGACGTTATGGGATGTTTGTGTGATGTGTAAAACTATAAAGATACCAGACCGCGGATGCAGTATCAAGACAATACATCTCATGTTCCAGTCAAATTAGACTTATTCACTTAATCACATATTCAGGACAGTCCGGCCATGCTGTTACTGGCAAAGGATCATGTTATCAGCAGCTTATCTGCTTGGGGTCTTGCTGTGAGAGGCTCCATCCTTCCTGGGCAGTGTGTCAGTAGAAGTCTAACACCTGAACACAAACTTTTTTTCTTTTCATAGATGTATACTTTTTCCATCACCCAAAACTGATGATAATCAAGAACAGTGTCAATAAGGGACTTTGTGCAGTACTAGGTGTATCTGTTAAAGATGGGGACTCATGTTACAACATAGCTTTACTCATTATGAGTCTAAGAAAGTTACCTGTATGAAACTCAGTTTAAACTCTAAGCCTGATGCATGTGGACCTACTGATGAAATAAAGGTAGAGAAAAGCATAAATTTTTATTTTTGTTTTGCCTTGTTCTCTTTCTGTCCTTTCTTTGAGTTTTGATTTCCTTTTACTCAAACGAATAAAATGTGTTAAGTTTTTTGTCTTTACAACACAATTTGAATTTTTGCTTGTCACTTTACATTAAAAACACTTGGTAACTATTGTACACAGCTTTGGCATCTATATTTCAAATATTTGCAGATATGAAAATGTCTTTTTGTGGAAAAACTGCAAGCAAGTAGCAGATATTAGACGAACAGATACACATAAGAACCGAAGTGCTGCTTACTGAACCATTCCAAAAGAAATAAAAAAGTAAATAAACAGCAGAATCTAATCTTCAAAGCCTTGTAAACTGAAACCACACACAGGAAAGTTCCTTACAGGGATTAGTATGTCTGTTTGGCTGCGCGCGTGCGTGTGTGTATGTGTGCTTAGTATTTCTGCTGTTTAGGGTAATCTGAAAGTAAGTCTCCCTTCAAGAAAGTAATGTGTAAGTCAAAGCACATTAGACACACACACACACATATCCATCGTAGAGACTTGGGCTGATTCATGAGACGGGATGGAATTCCTATCTCCACATTGCAGGCAGTGTTAGCATACAGACTGACTGAAATAATAAGTTGGATCATTTCAGCTTCCTCTTCCTAACTAGCACCTTTGTCCCTTCTCACCTGGAATATGGCTATCCATGCGTAGCCAATGTTGTCAAAGTTGACAGCTCCCTTGTGGGGGTTTATCTCCCCGGCCTCACAGTTATTGTAATACTTGTTCCAGTTAACACAGCTGTTGGAGGCGGCCCCGCCCACTTTAGGTGATCCAATCAGTGCAGAACTCAGGTATGGAGGGTCCAACGTGCAATTCCTTCCATCCTCAAAGGTGGGTGGCACGTTGTTGCAGTGTAGCATCCCGAAGTCGCTTGTTGAGCAGATAAACGGGCTGTCTTCACCTTCCTCAGACATGTAGTAAGGACTCAGTGACATGTTGTAATTTCTGAAAGAGGGCGAAAGTGAGAGTGGTGAGAATCAGCTTTGCTGAGAGTATTTAATGACATTCTCTTAGCTAATGATTCTGGTGACCATGTTGTTCTTGTCTTATTAGATCTGACGGCAGCATTTGACACCGTGGACCACAGC
>JAVQJG010284525.1:0-13499 GCA_036024015.1 Craterocephalus amniculus | reverse complement strand
GTGTGTGTGTGTGTGTGTGTGTGTGTGTGTGTGTGTGTGTGTGTGTGTGTGTGTGTGTGTGTGTGTGTGTGTGTGTGTGTGTGTGTGTGTGTGTGTGTGTGTGTGTGTGTGTGTGAATTGTCTTTCTGTTTGGAAAAAAAGAGTGGCAGTATGTCACTACATAGGCTGGACTTATTGAGTCTCAGATGTTGAGGGCAGAAGTAGTACATGGTACATGGTTATTGGTTTTGGTTACTTCACCTCATATCCAGGTGAGAACCAAAGTAAAAAGTAGAGTGTCTTCTCTCCCATGTATATTTAGATGCCAGATATTACCTTTGTTATTCTGTCGTGATTAAAACCTGATCATTTACAAAGCATCTGCATTCAAGTTCTCCCTCACATTGACTTTGTGTCTTTATTAGCTGCAGTACCAACCTGGGATGCATAAAACTGTGTAATTAGCAGCCCTGCTGCACAGGAAGGACTTGTATTGTACAGGAGGTTTAGATTTTTTCCAAGCTAGTTAATGAGCATGAAATGAAGCTGATTAAGATGTCACAGAGCAGAACGCCTCATGCACACCCCAGCTATGTGACACTTGACAAAATGATTAATTGGGATTTGTTGTGAAGTGTTAGTCTGCATCACAGAGAGGGTGTTGAATAAGATACCATCATGTGACCCTTTTGGCCTAATTTTTTCTCATAACCAGCTCTGCATGCAGACATTGTTTCTGAGAACGCATTCTTGATTAAGCTTAAAGTGAGATTTTTTATTATTATTATTATTATTATTTTTGTTTTACTTTATTTACTACATCAAATACAAAGTCAGCCATTGTTTTTTTTTTATTTCCTGTAAAGCTGGTCCTTGGGTGATGCTGTGCTGCACTCTGACAGCAACATCCTCAAAGCTCCAACATGTATGCAACATCAGTTATTTGTGCCCCAAGACAGACATTTTTCATTACATAACTTATTTTAGGTTATTCTTCTCACCGCCAATATCCTTTAACTGTTTATCAAACCATAAGAAGCCTGCGTCATTCTTTTACAAAATATGTATATACTCTGGTGTCGCTGATTGCCTCAAGTTCAGCTTGACCATTCAAGCCGTGCAGTCTTGTTGTACAATGTTTCATTTATTCATTCATTCGTTCATCCTTTCATCAGGCTAGCTATTGATTTCATGAAAATTTCATAACAAAAAAAGCTAAAACTCATGAGCACAAAATTCCTGCGAGCATTCTTCTTCTGCCTTCGCTGTGTCGTGCTTGAAGTAGTTTCATACTGATTTTATGTCTGTTTGTCATGGATGCATCTTTGCTGACAGCTTACCTCTGCGATGCTTTAGTAGCCTTTGGTAGTGTGTTTGACATTTAGTTTTCATCACAGAGACAAAGGCCCTAACATATCTGAACCGCCGTCGTGAGCTGGTCTTGCAGGGCTCGTTTGAATGAGTCCTCATTTGTTCGGGTCTGTTCGGGTGCCTTCCACTGTGAACCAGCGGGATGAAACAATCGCCCCAGCAACAAAAGCTAAAAGCCATGATAGCATAAGCCTTCCCCTCAGGGTGATACCCGGAGAGGATGCCTCATACGACCCGCTCCCTGCTTTCCTGAGGGAACACTTTCCCTGCCTTAACACAGTGCATCCAAAGATGTAATCATGGAGCTGCTAAGCTCCACAGAAACACAAAACTTCCATTCAGCCCATCACGTGTACACTCACGATTTTCTAGACAGGATCAGGTTCAGGCATTATTTCCTCCAGCGCTGAGATTTCTCCTAATGGACTGATCTAGTCTGGGAGGGGAAGCACGCAGCCTTGACACACAAATTGTGTATGTAAAGGATTTGTGTGTAGGACGGTGGGGTGAGGGGAGCACATATGTCTAAGCATGTGTGCAGGGAAGTGCTTTGCTTAATTCAAAAGCCTGGGAACGTGGCCTCCTTTTCCCCACACCCCTATGAGGCTTATTTGACATGAGGAAGCGCTCAGAGAAGCAGAAACCTTCACATCCTCTCCCTTGTTTCCTTCTCTGTTCTCTCTATCCGCCTCTCAGTTCTTGTGTTTTTTCTCCTCACCAATCCCGAGCCGCCTTTTAGGTGAATTATTAATCCAATTTCATCGAGAAATGTGCTCATTCCTACAAGAAACAAAGTGAAATGCTAAGAAGGGGTGCATTGAGCAAACAAAGTCAAGTCGATTCTTATTTTCGTTGGAGGGAAATTCGTGAAATTTTCCTTTTTTTGACTTATGTGCTGGTAGTTGGAAAATGCTAATGCATTTTAAAGATGTGGTTTATAGAAGGCACAAGAAGGAAATACCAGCAGGCTTAAGCCTTGAAGAGGCCTGCCCATGTTATCCCTCAACTTTGCTCCATAAAACTCTGTACCTTTTTAAAACTGTGATAAATCCACAGTGATGAACCCACAGAAAGGTCAAAGGCTTCCCTTACTATGTGACGCTTTGTCTAACCCTGCTTTGCTAGTATAGTGGAGAAAAGTTGAGAATAGTTCAACTCTTCAAACAATTACATCTGCAATAATTGACCTTTGCTTCAATCAGGCCCACCCTGTGTTAACACATCTCATATGTACTTTTACAGTTTTTAGTTGTTTGTTTTTTTTACAGTTTATTTAAATTTATTCTGACATGATGAACATTAAAGGAAACAAACAAAGACACCATTTAAATGTCTGAGAAATCTGAAAAGCTGTAGGCTGAAGCCCAAGCTTATTTTGCCCACCCCATAGATTAAACAAACTCAACAGCTGCCATAGCTGAAGTCATATTGTTAGAACAGACCAACTTTTTATGCAGTATATATATCACAATATTTCAAACTCTTATCACAATCCACTGAATACAAATAAAATATGCATCATCCTTTTATGGTTACATAGAGCCTTCAATCTCAATATAGGATTTTATAACATTTTCTTTAAACATTTTTTTAAACTGAGTTAATGATGAACAGTCTTTTAAATTTTGTTCCAACTTATTCCATATATTAATCCCAACAAAAGAAATACAGTGTTTCTTTACATTTGTTCTTGCATTAGGTTTTTTTAACATTTCACTCCCTCAAAAATTATAGACTATCTTTTTTTAAATAATCCCTGGACATGAACAGGCTGTTATCTCCTGTATGTAAGCATATGTGATAATATTTATGTTTATTAAAGGGTGTGCATGATGTTTTCTGCAGATTTGTGAATCGCAAAGTTGCTTCTCCACAATTCAAGATTAAAGATTTCTTCATTGTCAGTCTACGTTTGACATGAGGGAAACAAAACTACAGTCCACAGGATGGATGGTAGAATAAGATAAGATAAATAGTATTTTGAGTAAGGCATTAAGATGTAAACAGATAGTTGCACAGTTGAGGTGATATGGGGAGATATTGCACATTTTTACAATAAAGGTAATTGCAGATTATATTTGCTGCATGTTGTACAAGGTGGGATTATTATGCACAAACTCTTGACCTGGTGACCGAGCTGAACCCATCTACAGCATCAGGGTATTAAACTCCTGCTGAGCTCGTGCAATGTGTTCGTAGTTGTCATGAGAGAAGAAATAATTTGTTAGAGTTTTACCAGCCATTCTTTGATGTTTTTACCCTTTTTTTCCAACAAAATTTTAAAAGTTGAGTTTGATTACTGGAAAATTCCCATTGAACATCACAACAGAGAAATAAACACATATTGATAATAACATTAAAACTGCTGACAGGTAAGTTGAGTTAGACTGCTCATCTTGTTATTGTGAAACTTTCCTTTGGGAAACCTTCATCCTGTCATTTACATGGATGACACACTGCCACCATTCCCACTTGCTAGTGTGTCCGCCGGGCTTCCAGACTTTCCAGATCTGTTGGATTTTATGGCATGTGTATAAAGCAAGGCCAACCTACAGAGACGACAGCCTACAAGACCCACAGGATCTGTTTCATCCTGGTACCAGACACTCCAGGACATCCTCAGATATGCTTTGGCCTCATTAGGAGTACCTATGGAAAGTGGTCACATTATTATGGGTAATCGTTGGTGTAATTCAGTCACTGCTTTTGTGTGAACTTCTATATTGTCTGTCATGCTGTCCTCAGCTTTGAGCATCAGTTTCATTAATGGTGTTAATTTGATGTCACTGATTAGGATTTGATGAGATTTATGAAATTGAGCCTTTTTATTTAGCCTGTTTATTTCAGAACACAAGCCGTCTGTTTTTTTTCTCCTCACTCTTGACAAACAACTACGCCACTTACTTCTAGGGAGAATTCAGAGTGACCAATCGACCACAGTATCCAGAGAGGATGCACGCATACACAGGCTGAACGTGCAAACACAGGATTGCACCTGAAAACTTGCAGCACATTTTCAGAAGCTCGGATAGGCTTGTTAATCTACTCTGCATTTATCTTAACATCATTCTTATTTTTCTTTCGTCACTCTGCCTCTTGTGATAGATCAATTGTATGCAACGAGGAACCTGTCAAGACACTTTAATATTGGCTTCTTGCATAGAACCAAAACTATGATCCTCCAGCTCCAGGCCCTCCGGCCCTCGGGTCCAAACAGCTCCAGAAATAGGGTCTGTTTTTCTAAGAAGATCTGCGACCTGCTCCCCTCCCTTTCCCACTTAGACTTTGGTGGTCTGTCAAGTCTCTGAAGTGGAGAAAAAGTGTTTCTTATATGATTAAAGAGTCTGTTAAACTCATTTAGAAATGCAGGAATCATGGGGTAGTTAATTATCCTACATCAGTTTGCTTTTCCAGCGGACGCCTTTCTAGCTTTTAGGGGAGCAGATTTTAAACTGTAAGGCTAAAATGATCATGTATTTGTTTTGATTCAGGAAATAGCGTTGTGTTTGTGTAAGACTGAAAATGACTATCATTGTCAATGGAATTTCAGGTTTTATGTAGGATGAACTGTGTTCTTCAGGTTGTGCTGTGTTTAAGAAACTTCCAATTCACTTCTTGTATAAACTTCCTGTTTGATTCTGGAGTTCCTGTTTGTTCCAAGATTAAGAATACTTATTGCTTGCTTTTGCCTTCCTACTTGCAATATCCTCACATCACCCGATGGTGTCAATGCTGGCTAAAATATTAGCCGAGGGGTAGTGAGGAGTGACGGGTGTTTAAAATTAATTGTCGTAATCCATGTGTAAAAGCTCTTACTCTTAGATGCAACTTTATATAAATTACAGTCCGTATTAGTTGAAAAGCTTTTTCTTGTCTGACAGGAATTTTTTTTAACAAAAGGCCAAAAGAAGTGCTGCTTTCTTATCAGAGCTGAGTTATCTGAGGCTGCTCATATGAGCATGTGGGACGTGCAGAGCAGACGACGGCAGGAAGAGAAGGCTGGCTGAGGCTGAGTGTTGTGTTAGCGCCGTTAATCAGGGGAGGGGGTCTCTTAGGTGTCACACTGTCTTCTTCCTGCTGAGCTGCACATTAATAGAAAGGTTGTCAGAGGAGGGCGGGTCGTGTTGGTATTTCAGATTTGCTGATGTTTTCAAGGCTTCAGACCTGAAAACTGCAGTTAAAGAAGCCTTCATGTGCCTCCTTTCTCTCATGTACTCATCGCTTTCTGACATTTACTACTGACAGTATAACTGTATTGCTTTTCTGGGGGTGTGATGTTACAATATAATCTGATCCACATTTCCTTTTTCAGTAGTTTAGCTTAATTTTGCTGTTCTGTTTTTAATTTTGTGTTGTAGAGCTTTATGATACCCAAAAGCTCTTCTGGAGTCTCTTGTGTCTTGTTTCTCAGCTCCAGTGGTTTTATATGTTTATGTAATCTGCCGTTTTTATAACAAGCCGTATAAAACTGTAAATTTGGATCCATATGTCAATCAAAAGAAAATGAACTCTTGGAAAAGGTGATGCGTGGATTTTACTTTAGCACAAACCAGTTTGATAAACATTTTTAGAAGATACTTTTTTCAGATCAGTATCCTAGATATTGTTTTATCAGGGTGTTTTTACAGCCATTAAACAGATTATCATGAGGCTGATTGTTGAAGTCCATCCCTGAGGTGCTGAAACTGAGAATCAGGGAAGCATTTTGTCACTTTGCAGGTTCAAGTTACCCTCATCTCTCCCTGTCTACATCTTTTCTTCACACACTCTTTTGTGTTTCTGCACGAAAGCAATTTCAACACCATTAGGCACACATGATACCGGAACCAAAACCATCTTCTGGATTGGCTTAAACTTCTATAAACCCCCCCTCGTTTCTTCTCAAGCTTGCCATTCCAAATGTGTCTTTGTCGACGGTTTAGTAGCTCATCGCTGTTAATTGTGAGATATTTTGTTTCCTTTCTACCGAATGAGTCTGCAGCTGGTGACATAGTAACTGATCAAACGTCTGCTTTTTATAACACTGTATCATTATCCCACACACAGCACACACCCCTCTGCGCTGATCCCTCTCTGTGTCTTAATGTAGCTGCGCCACAGTGAAGACAGAAAGGGGAATTTTCCAGTCTTCCGTTTTTGGTTGAGGTTTGGGTCACATTTTAAAAATGGCAACTCTTCCTCAGCCCAGTTTTCAGAATCTGACAAATTCCTACAGCGGCTGTATGTTATTCCTGAAGCGGTAACTACAGAGAGGCGGGGCTCCCCAGTAACCCTTTTGCTCACGATGAAATTATAGTGTCATTGGTTTTATTTATCAGCCATTTTCCATGTCAGTGCTGACTGTAGAGTGCAGATTGAAGCATCTCCAATCTGTTCAGGCAGAAATTTTCTAGTTATTTTCCATTTAAGTTCTTTAATTATCTATGTTTCTTCTCATCAAAGCTTCCTTTCTAATTGTTTTTGAAAGCTGGCATGCTAAACTCTCCAATGTCAATATTCAATTTCATATCAGTTCTTTAGTGAATGGTTACAGCTTTCAGCCTTCTCAGAGTCAAACAACATTCTTATCACCAAGCATCTGGATTATTTTAATACTATAATTGATTGAGTCTCAGGAAAAGAAAGTGTTATGTTACAGCTATGTGAAATTACCTGATATGGGTCCCTTACTCATCTATAAATGTTACAGAAATGTTACCCTCTGTCTTTTACCAGCGAGCAGAGTATCTGCCAGGCGCGGGCCTCCGTCATGGTCTACGATGACGCAAGCAAGAAGTGGGTGCCCATCAAGCCTGGGCAGCAGGGCTTTAGCCGCATCAACATCTACCACAATACTGCCAACAACACCTTCAGAGTGGTGGGCGTCAAACTGCAGGACCAGCAGGTGAGACACGCAAGGCTGCAAACTGTCATCATTACAGGGGGATTCTGGGCTTTATATTTAATCAATATCATTTTGGGATTTTTTTTATTGAAACTTTTGCGAACTCAATGACTTGCAACCTCAACATGGAGCAAATATGTACAGCAAAGTAAATGGAATAAAAAGTGATAGTTATTACAAAAGAAAAGTGCCAGGTTTTAAAAATCTCTTTTTATTGCATTTTATTTGTAAATGCTATTGTGTGCTGTTTCCTTTATTACTGTCCCATACACACTTGCATCTAAATGAACTGGAGCTATCTACATGCAGCCAGCATCATAAATACTACGAATTTACAGCATGGGAATATGTGTTTCTCTTCCTGTTTTTGGTTTTAGTGGTTCAGGTTTTGTGCCACATCGTAGTTCCAAAGTTATGATCTGAAACAGTGGAGCAAACCACTGATGTCCATGGCTAAGACAGCAGCAGCCTTGGAAAAGAAACAGACAATATTAATCACAAAGTGCACCTAAAAACATAGATTAATATGCATTTGAATTTTAAGGGTTTCATAGTTTTAAAATTTGGATTTTGTCTTCACTCAGAGTCTCATCATAGTTTTGATGTCAGCATTTTAAAAGATAAACTGATTTTTTATAATTAGAAGAATACTTGCCACAAACTCAATTCTTTCCACAAAACAACTACAAAAACGTGCTAAATAACGTGGATTTTTCGAAGTGCTGTTTTTCATTGTCCTTTCCTATTTAAAGGTGGTGATCAACTACTCCATAGTGAAGGGCCTGAAGTACAATCAGGCTACGCCAACCTTCCATCAGTGGCGTGACGCTCGGCAGGTCTATGGGCTGAACTTTGCCAGTAAGGAGGAGGCCACCACCTTCTCCAACGCCATGCTGTTCGCCCTCAATGTCCTCAGCTCACCCGACAGTGGAGGTAAGAAACTGTGGCACGCAGATATATCTGTCAACTTAAGCTGTTCTCCCATTACTTATTCCTAGTAAAGCACAAATATCCCTCTTTGTACTGGGCATTGTTAAGGGAATTAATTACCTTAAGAGCTTTCCAGTAAAAAAGAAATGGCTTATTTCCACCAGGAAAGGAAATTTTGTATCGTCTAGCTTGTGCTGATGCTTTTAATTGTTTAAAATTTCTATCCCCAATCAGTTTATCTCAATTTTTCATCTGTATTCATCCAGATCTTGATTAGTTTTGTTCAACTGAACACTTTTCAGTGGATATTTTATCATGATGTGTTTATAACTTGTGCATACTGAACACAAATTACATTGAGTTGCTGATTATAAGTCCAGTACCAGGGCTAAATTAAGCTCTACTTCACCCTGCTGGTCAGTGTCATGAATTGCAGTTACACTCAACTGCAAACCAAACAATGTCAGGGAGTTGGTTGCTTGCTGAAAATCTTTTTCATTGTGCGGTTTTGTTCTTTGCTTTTGAAGATTACTTTGAATTATTTTTTATTCTAGTGTTATCCTTGCAAACATGAAGGAAATAATGGTTGTGCAGAAGAAATTTTGCCCATTAATTGTTTGATTTGTCCTTTTTTATTGGATATACAGTAAATACATTCATTTGGGACCCTGAAGTGTATTTGTAGCTATAAACTCACACATACTCTTGCTTTACTAAATAACATCTGAAAGGTTCTGGTTACAAGCTACTTATATGCTATGGTGTGTGTGCATGTGTGTGTGTGCATGTGTGTGTTAGATAGAAAGAGAATATCTTTGCATGTTTAACTGCAGTGTCATCCCATCCCTGAGACCCTCCTATTGGTGGCTAAAATATCCCTGAAGGAGCCTTAATGTCGTAACCCATCACGCGTGAAGGGGCAGCTTTCCTTTTTTCGCTTGCATTTGGGCCTCATCGTTTGCGGGGCACACTTCCACGTCCCTCATGCTAGCCCTTGTTAAAGCAGCAGCAGAGACACTTTAGTATCGTGTTATACAGATCGTAAGTAGGTTGTGAAATAAGGAACGTTGGCCCACCATGCTGACTCCAGAGATTTCTCCTGGTGTCCTCAGACGGGTTTCTTCAGCCATCATCACCCTGAGTAAGTGTCCTGCTGTAAAGCCATTTGTCCACAAGTCAGATGGAGGGAAACTGAACATGACACATTTCCTCACTATTTGTCAGGAGCTGCTTCTGTGTGGATAGTTATGCATTGTTCGTACCATAGGGGGACTCAGTTTGATCCAATAATGCAAAGCACAAATATGAACCCTGTGGTTCCTAAATGTTGTGGCTTTTGAACATATGTGTTTACATTTCAACTTCTTTTGTATTGCTTATAATTTCTTTACTCAGTCGTCTCTGTTTCAAAAAAAGGAGAGAGAGAAGAAAAAGTCTTGTTGTGGCTCACAAATGCTTTCAGCATTTCACCCAAAACATAAAGCTGAGGTAAAAGTTGAGAAATTTGCATAGCAGAGCTGCTTTCTGTGCCTTACAAGCTGTTTATAGACATGGCCATGTGTCAGTCTTTGGACCAGTTAGGCCAATAAAATGCAGAATTTATTGATGCTGGCCTGTTATTGGAGGACATTTATGTGTAAAGTTTGCAGTTTTCCAGACTGCTGAAGTGTCACTGTGATTTAACTGCTTATTAGTAGCTGTGGATCAGGAGGAAGGACCTTCTTTCATGCTGCATGTTGATGTGTCTTTGGGCACAATGCTGTACTTAAGGCTTTATTATTGTTCTTGTTAATGTGGGATAATAAGAAAATGGAATTTACTTTGGATGAAAGTGTGTGCTAAATGAAAAAGTTGTAAAAGGAATTTTCATCTACTTCCGATCTCAAAAAGCACCGTAATACATGTCTGAAAAAGGAAAAAGATTGTGTCAAGATGTAGCTGCTCTGCATCTTTAATCATCTTTTAATTGTTCACTTTTGTGGCTGTTTGAGAAGAAAACGAAGAAAAAGAGTCCAAAAGGAAAGGATAATTTCTTTGATCATAGTAAGACATCCCAAGGGATTCCTTCCGCATGGCAAAAGTCAGAGTCATCGCATCTGAGGTAGAAATAGACACATGCACACATTCCTCACATACATGTCTGCATAAATACATGTACATTTTAACACAGGACAGTGCGATAATTGTCTCTTTTTTTATGTATCTCACTAGTATCTTTTGAATGGTTGTGAATTGATCAAGTCAGTGTTAAATGAATTGTTTTTTAAATACTGAGTCTCTAAAACCAGATGTAAACAATATATGCATATAGTCACTGCAACATTAGTTTTGTTTTTTTTTACCTGTTTCCACGCATATCTGCAGTCCTATTTAAGTCTGTTCAAAGGGGAAAAATGCTGCCAGAGAACAATGAACAAAGCATCCGTTTATAAAACTAGCGAGCTTTGCTGTTGTCTCCATCAGCTTCCTGAAGGAATCAGATTCACTGAGATCAGATCAGTATTGAAGCATTTCTAAATTAGGCTCAGTTCCTTTTAAACAGTTTATTATGTCACTGTCCTCTCGTGTTTTTAAAGACAAAGTGTTTCAAGCATCTCAAAATCTGCTGGAATGAATGTGCGGCTGTGCAGGCAGAGCAGATGACGAGGAAAACGAGTCAATGCGTTCAGTGCATTGTCTGAATTCTGTTTATCTTTTCATCATGGATAACTTAAAGAAATACATTTACAAGGTCATAAGCAAGCTAGATTACAGAAAAGTGACATGTGAATACTAAAGGAGTATTAATTTACTAATAATTTATTAAGTCAACTTTCTTGATGTGACCACATTCTGCTTCTGTAAAATATTTATATTTAATGTCACACATTGAATTTTGTTCAAAACTGAAAAAAACACATTATGAGTTGACTAAAAATAAAAAAATCACATGACGCTGAAATGAGGAGACTTTCAGCCCTGACTGTGATTAGACTCAGCTTTGCCCCATGTTGACTGCCCCCATCGCCCCGCCTGCTGCCGCCCTCATGCCCCAGACACAGCGAACGGAAATATCACCTCCTGGGTGATCTTGATGTCATGGTGGGCGTTGGAGTTTAGTGGTGATACGTGATAAGTGCTCTTCCTGATGCTCCCTCTTAATAGCTGCTCCAAAATGGTTTGTGTGTTTGGATGAGACTGGGGGCAGGGGGGGTTCTGCTCTCTCTAGCTAATAAACAAGTGATGTGCTAAACTGAGCCAGTCACGGGACAGTTCAGGCCAACTCCTGACTTTTTTTCTGTCTTGTTTTAATCTGGGATTTACTTAAGATATTTTACTGTGATATTCCCATGATTTTAGATTTATTGCTGCAGAAAATCCTGTTGCTGGTAACATGATGTGCATTATAAACAGCTTACAGGCCCCCCAGGACAAAGTAAAAGTGCTTTACATGACGCCAGATACTCTCTCTTTATTCAGCCTCTTTGTTGACTGTTTAATCTCAGATGATCATTTCTAGGACTTGTCTCCATCTGGAAATGTATCTGAGAATTGCTACCTGTTAGTCTCATTCGTCTGTGCTGCGGCTCATCTGTGTGATGGATAGATCTTATGTTTTGTTTTGCTTTGTTTGTATCATTTTAATTTTCCCTTTTTTGTGTCTTTCAGGTCCAGTAGTTCAGCGCCAAAACGGGCCCTCTTCAGAAGAAAGCGAAGCTCAAAGGAGGTAATTCTAATACTGTGTGGGAAAATAAATTAGATAGAACACAGTCATGACAGTCACAAGGAAGTGAAGCATTATATTTCAAAAGGTAAATGTTTTTAATTTTTCCTTTAGTTTTACGTATTTATCCGCATGTTAACACAACGGTTGCAAACTCTAAAGACCAACCAAGTGGAAATACTCTTTCCCACATAAGACACTTTCCGATCTGACAGAAGCACCTCATTTAATGCACTTTTCTTTACTTGTTAACATCACCATGTTACACATTTGTATAAATCCAAAACTAAATGAGCAGCTACTTTTGTTCTATGGGCTGATCAGTCAGAGAAGACTGGGCCATCTCATCCTTTTATCACCTTCCCTGTTAATGATCAACTACCTAACCACTAATAAAAGTCATATAACCCTGTCAAACTAGACATCAAGCTTGATTTAGTGAAAGCAATGAGAGCTTTAAAAAGCAGTGACATCCTTGCACTTGATAGGATGATGGAGCAACATCAGATGCAGGCGCATAAGGAGAGGGAGCGACGGACGTCAGGATCAGGTGAGGCTTAAACAAACACTCCCACACCCCACTGTATAAACATGCTCTTTTTCACACACATGCACATAACCTGCTTCGGACACCACTCTGAAGTAAGCTGTGTTTATCAAATGATTCTAGCTGCGCAAACATTTTTCACCACACAGTTAACAGAAATCCTTGCAACGCACTCCATCGGTCAGTAATCAACTGGCTGGATGCAAATGGGTATTTGCTCTGCGTTTTCCTTTTTTTTCTAAACGAGGGAAATGATCTGTTAAGTCAGACAAAGCACATCACATTTCCAAAGCAAATAAAGGAATTCACCATTACTGAATAGCAGATTCCGTTCCCTGACACAACAGGTTCCCCACTGTGGTTTGTTCTAGTTTTCCCGTCGTAGTTTCAACGACGGCTCCCCAGTCTGTATGCCCTTTATGCTTTTTTTTTAAATTTTCTTTTTATCCATGCACACATAAATGTTCAAGTCTGCTCTTTTTAACACACACACAGACTTAAACATCCCTCCTATCCCTGATGTCAGTGGTAATATCAGAACCCCTCTGTCCCTGCAACATGTTCTACCGCCATCTCTTTCTTCCAGCTACTGTTGGGGGGAAATGCCATATGCTTTCTGATCATGGCTCAGTCATGTTGCATTCTGCTGCTTATTCTTTTTGTGATATTTTGATTCTTTCTTATTTGCTATGGGCTTCTGTTTGTGGATTGCTCCTAATTTTTTCTCATCTTTACTTGCTTGGTTGCTCAGTTGCTTTTCATTCTTCTCACGTTTTTCTCTTTTCTGTTTTCCTTTGTTTGTTGCCCTCCTTTCGTCCTCCTCCTCGTCTGCATCTCCTCTTCCTCTCTCTCTCTCTCTCTCTCTCTCTCTCTCTCTCTCTCTCTCTCTCTCTCTCTCTCTCTCTCTCTCTCTCTCTCCCTCTCTAACACACTCTCTCTCTCCCCCTCCCTCCCCTTCCTCTGCATTTCATATGCCAACTACTGTACTCAATTAACTAACTTCAATTTGCGAAGAAGCCCAAGCCTGCATTCCAATGGATGATCATCGCTCAAACTACCCACTCATGTTCAGGAGGCTTTTTTTT
>JAVQJG010284480.1:0-28502 GCA_036024015.1 Craterocephalus amniculus | reverse complement strand
CCCCCATTAAAAAACCCTGCAAAACCGGCCCTGATCATTTACTATTTATGTTTGTATGTCAATTTAAGACAATGGAGGATTTTTGCTCTGCTGACTTCAAAGAAACGTGCAGAATAAACTTGGTTTAAATCAGGTCAAACAAAAGCTGTGACCTGACCCTGACACCAGAGTAGTTTTTTGTTCTAATAGGATGAAAGTGGGAAATTCCTCTGAGTGAAATCACTGAGATCGTCAGAAACTTCACTGTGAGAGACGAGCAGGATGTGTTTTTACACAAACCTCTTCCTTTGAAATGTTTTGCTGCTGTGTACCTGTGCTGTGTGTGCAACTTCCAGAGAATAGATGACGCCGTCTGCTAGAAAGACTTTTCTTTCTTTTCTTTTTCTTTTTTTTCTTTATGGCAGCCTCATAACTGAACTATCAACACTGTGCATTTCCAAGACGATAGCTAACTTACAGACTGTTTTGTGTGTTCATAATGCATAATGTCCATTTAATTCTGGGTTCTGTTTAGAAAGACATATGCACTGATGCCAGGTCTTGCATGACATGGTAGGTACTCCCACGTCCACAAAGTTAAAACAAAACAGTGTCAAACTCATGAACGACCACAAATGACGGTATAATGGACGATGCCACAAGGAAACATTCAAACAATATTTGACAGATAAAATGATAATGACCTTTCTTCCTTCTCTGTGTCACACATGGATTTGCATGACCAGCCTATTTCTTGTCTACTATGATAACAAGGAACCACATCAAGCCTGAATTGAGTCATCCTTTGTGGTCAAATTTATGCTCAAACAGAAACTTTTAATCATAGCTGTAAGCCATATAGGCAGTTCTGACGTGAATACTTCTAGTTAAATGACTGTGTGGGAAAATGCAGCTGCTTCAATCACAACAGAGCTGTGAAGTGAATATTATCTCATCAAACTGAGGAGCTGAAAAATCAACAAAACACTCTCCAGGCATAAAAAAAAAGAAAATTTAGTGGTTGTTTTTGTCATATGGTCTATGGTTTAGGACCCTATAGTCTGTCTCAGAAAAAATCTGAGGAGGAGATTTTAAGTTATCCTTTGGTTGTGATATTTCCATAACTAAATAATGTTCATTAAATTAATTTATCAATGTTACATTAAAGTTAACATGGGTGTTACAGTTATTACACTTCACTTTAACGTTGATTTAACGAGGCTCAAACAATCAATAATAATATGATAGTAGGTACATTTTCACCCAGCCGTTTGTTCTTTTATTTGCCTATACAAATTTCTTAAAAGATAAATGACGGGCCAATCAAATAGACACATGCAGAGAAAATGTAAAGGAGAATAACAATGCAAAATGCTCTGAGCTCTACAGTTTAAGTTTCATTAGTCAGTAAGCCTGTGTTCTATTAAACCATGCAACTTTCTACATCATCAGAGCTGCTTTGCACGTCTTACTCAGTGTTCATTTGGCCACAACAAGGAAGGAGGAAGCAGAAGCTAGTCCACAGACCCTCACACAACAGGGTCTCACTAGTGTCAGACTCATCCTGTGCAACATTTGTCAGTCTGAACTTTTCTACTTCCCCCTTGTACTTGCATTTTCTTATCTTCCTACTGCACTCTGTATGCTTCAGTGATTAAGGGTTAAGGTCATAATAAGTACATGTGTAGGGTTAAATGTCACAGAATGCTTGTAATCATACCTTAACCCTAAATTTATGAGTGATTACTGTGGCAAAGGGTTCAGTAAACAAATGCATAGAAATCCCAGCCATTAGACGGAAATCTGTAACGCAAACTTTTCAAAGGAAGCATATGTATACAGTTAAAGTAGATGGAAATTCTGCTCTGTCACAGCAGATGGGAAAGTACAAGTAGTGAAAATGCTGTTTTCTGTTAATAAACCTATCATCTGAAGCACCACCCATTCCTGTTTACCTCTGAAGAGATTGACTTCCCGGCTTTTCAAACATCAGCGCTACGACTTGTGTGTGGCTTCAGAAAAAAAGTGCTGCAAATCTTGAGATACTAATCCAGATGATGTCATTGTGAGGTCATGAGGGCAGCTTCTACTCAAAGGTTTTTTTAATTTAAATATTTGTGTGTGGGTGTGTGTGATCCTTGCTTCACCCAAAAACTTTCACAGAAAGTCCTCATAACAAACCAGAAGTCTGAAAGAAGCACTGCTGCATTCAATGACAACTAATTGTCATTTTGTTCTCCTTCTTGGTCATTTCTGTAAAGTTTCCCAACTTCTGCATTTATTCGGAAAAAGAAACCTAATATTTATAGCTTTTTTTTCTTCTGAGAAACAAGTTACACGTGTTAATATTTTTTGTAGAAAAAAGGCAACTAAGCAAACAATAAAGCTTTTTCTTAGTGCATCAAAGAGATTTTATTTTTGAAAAATCATTTCCCTAAAGTTATTCCATTAATCTGCCTTTATATCATCCCAAAACTGAACATAACTCTGGAAAAGTTTCTGATATTTTATTATTTGTCTTATCACTCACATCCTGAAGAAACCTTAAGTTCAAATCCAGAACCGTATGAGTAAGCATGATGAGATCTCCTCAGCATGCTTTATTGTTGAATCAGCTGCAGCCAAAAGCCACCTGCTCAAAAAGTCATGTTTGAGGCATTTTGACCTTTAGCTCTTTGCTTATATTACAGCCACATGTTTGAGCCTGCGGAGACTCCAAGTCCTCCATAGTCACAGCAAAGCTGGACTGACTCATTTTACTTCCATTGTCACAGTAAAAAAAAATCTGTCACAGTTCTTGTAAACCCTTATCCCGATGATTTCAGCCTTTCATCATTCAAATGGACTGAAGGCAGGGTTCAAAAAGTAACAGAGGAACTGAACTCTGGTCAAAACCAAACATGGGTGTCACTTTTTATTAAATCAGACTGGATTTGATAAAAGGTGTCCCTAAGCCCAATTAAAAATGTAACTGAATAATAACTTCAAATAAAAAAAAGATTATACTTAAATTATCAATATACATTCATGAGTAATCGAAAAGTAATTTAAATATTACACATTAATTAAGGGCGCTGCTGCAGGTGTTGAAGTTCATCCTGCAGAATCTGAGAAACAAGCACGCGTTTTAGTTCACCTTTTTTGTGAGTGCATGTTCCTAAAAGACATCCAAGCACCAAATCTGTCACATGGATGTTTTTGGGTGTGGGTTTGCTGGTTTTTGTCATGAACTGGAAGAAGCTGGCTGTAACAGCTGATGTCCAGATGTAGTAAAGGTTTCACAGGAACAGAACCTTAATGGAGCTAGTGTTGTTTGAAGTTTGTTTAAATTTTCCCTAGTAGCTTCCAAACCAGAGGAAATGCTCCTGACCTGTTTAATTATTCAGGTTTTTATTATTTTAGTACAGTCTGAATGTGGTTTTCTCCTCTGGAATTACATCCAAAAACTTCAAAGAGACGTGAAAACACAGTAAAAAAAACAACTCTTTTTTCACTGAAAAAGGGTCCTTGTGCAAAATGGACAAAAGTTGTGCTACTTTTCCATGCGCCCTGTCCTTCTCACCGAGGGGCACGGATGGATGGGGTGAAATAAGGTGATCGGAATGCGGAACCGGTGAGAAATGCAGCTGGTAAAGGAAGCGGCTCTGTAAGCAGACCCGCTATCTGGCTCCATTAAAGGGAGACCAGACCCCCACACTCCTGATTCATGTTCACAGCAAACAAAGAAACAATTGTGTGACTCAAACACAGGATAAGCGCTAAAAGGATAACAGAGAAATTTAACCGAGTTACCTAGTTAAGTTTAATTTCTTATTTTAATAAGTTGTGTGAATAATCAAACTTATTTTACTCACTTTTCTGCGCGCTCACGCCGTGGAGACTGCTTACAGCCACTATGATTAGTCCGCACAGTGCGCAAAGAGCGATTGAAGCCATGATGTCTGTGGATAAAAAGCTGCTCGCTGTCGGCTACACAATTCCCAAAAGTTCATCTGATTAACAATCCGTGCTGGTTTTCAGGATGGAAAAGCGAGCATCAGAGTGAGTCATACGGAGGAGTCTGCGCCTTGTTTTAACAGCGCACACACCCACGCTAAACAGTTCAAGTCCTATGAGTCATTTCCTATGTACTGTACTGCTCGGATTCCCTGCGCGCGCTGCCCCGACTCACAGGAAACTCCGCTGCCATCGTTTCTCTCAATACAAGTGAAAGTTGAAATTAAACCACATCAGGTATGAGAATTTTCAGTCATTATATTTCACATTTCTGCGGACACGCCCTGCATTTTCTTCCCCCTCTGAAGAGCGCAGACTGGATTCATAAGTCTCATTGTTTTTACCACGCCTGTCGACGTCATTCCCTGCCGCCTGCCAAAAAACACAACTCCCTGGCATGAGCCGAGGTCCCATGCACAGAAAGAAAAAAAAGCAGCAACTCCGGCAGAAACAGATGACATTCACTAGTAAAGTTATCTATAAAGTCTGCTTGAAGGTAAAACACAGAAAAGGTTTATGTTGTAAACACTTGAATGTCTTCAGGGAAGATGGTCTCGCTGCTGTGCGCTGACATTTGAATAGTGTGTCCCCGACGCGGGGTGGTGTTATTACAGTCTGGGGTTGGGTGTAGCCTGCTGCTGCAGCACAAGTATGCAATAACAAAGCCAATGGACGCACGCTCGCAAAGCTATCAGGCTGGCCCCCGTCACCGCGTTGTCTCATATATTAATGAAGACCATCAGTCACTGCATCTGCTCTGTGGCACACACACATTTTTGCAAAGTTAAATGAAGTCATTTATGATGTTATATATGTTTAAATAAGTAGAGCAACTACCCTGTTATTTCTCATCATTATTCCTACAACCTTTTGGCCAAATCTTGAGGAAGTCTCCACTAACTGTTCCCAAATGCCTGATAAAACTTTTTTTTTTCTTTTTCACATATCCACTCTTCTCTGCAGCCTGGAACTTCTTATGTGTTACATGGTGTGAGCTGCCTTTCCCACAAGAACTAACGTCAAACAGACGCTAACCAAACTCCCAGTAAATAGTTCACATCATCCGATGAGAGAGGGGGGGGGGGGGGAAAGGGTTTCATTGGTGCAATTGGTTGGAGGCATGTTGTTACACAGATGTTTTTTTACTCCGCTGTCACGGCTAACCTTTAGGAAAGTGGTCTGGTAGGACCTGGAGCTGCACGGCCCACTAAGGACACCCATATGAGCTGACTTTCCACTGGAGTGATTTCATCAGTAATGAGGCACTATAAGCTACAGATGTTGTGTCAAACTCTCCAACAGGAACCATGGCAACAGGATGAACACACACACACAGAGGAGCTTGCCCAAGGTGATCCAAACACTCCTGCATGTGCTGACCGAGTGCCAAACTTGCTGATGTCTCTCAGGCATTGTTAATACTATAGCCTAAGCAAAGACGTGAGACAAATCTGGCTGTTGTACTCTATATATTGGAACCATATTTAGCTTTAAGCATGCAATCCTCCAGTCTCCTTTTAATTTCGAAGTTTAAGTTTCAGCTTCATTGATCTTCAGGGATTTCCAAAGCCAGCAGGACAAAAACATTTCAAAGAAAACACGTCAGGATGATCAAACACACATTCAGTTTTTCAATACATTAAAGAGCTTTAAAAGTTGGACCATTTTGTTATAAGAGGATCTAAAACATAAACTAGAATAGCTAAAAAAAACAACTCAGCAGCTCAACATGTAAGAATATCAACGTGTGCACACATCTGTGTTTATTAACTACAACACAATACTCTCAGTGAGATATAGCACTATGTTTGGTCACAAAATGACGATAAGGTGATGAAACAAGTCTTTTCACAGAGATTAAAAAGGGGATGCACTCATCTGATATCCCCTAAATGTCTGCTGGCTCTTTGAGCTCTTCTGCTACTTCTTTCATTCCTTTGGTTCTGTCTACCCCTTTCTCGTTTTGATTCTGCTGTTTCTATGCAACTTAGGTGATGTAGATGCGGTGAAAATCGTTGGCTCCGAAGGCACAGTTGCACTTGGGGCACTTCCTCTGTCGGGTGTCGTATCGCATCTTCAGACATTCGTAGCAGAAGACGTGGAAACACTTGGTGAGAACGGTCTCCTTGTCCCGTGTGTTGCAGCAGGGGCAACGCAGCTTGGCCTGCAGACAGATAAATACACGTGTGAGGGCCATTACTGACGTTAAGGATGCAAACTATCAATCGATTATCAATTAATCATTAATAAAAAATAACTTGATAAAAATAAATTAATCGCAATTAATCGTTTAAAGCCCGTAACTCCTTGTCAGTCCGCGTGAGGGCGTGCTTAACGCCAAAAGTCCTTGATGCACAAGCCGGAACATGAGGAGCTGTCCTCTAACCGTAGACATTATAACTTAATTTAATCTATTAAATTTATAATAACAATAATTATTGTTATTATATCTTTGTTTGCATTGTTCCATTTATGAATGTGTTGTTCCCGAATTAAAAATAAATCTTTTACTAATTTTAAAGCCTGTTAAAACTCATTTTTATACATTTCCGTTTAATCCAGCTTAGGACTCCTTTGTTTTTTATTCTATACTTGTATTTTATGTCATAGTTTTTATCGTTTGTTTTTTTTAATTGTTTTTCTCCTTCATACTGCTCCTCTTCCGGTTTTATTATGTTTGATCTCTATTGTATTTTGTGCTTTTAGTTGTTTTAGATAGGCTTTTATATGCATTTGTGTTCAGCACTTTGTTACAACTGCTGTTGTGTGAAAGAGCTCTATAAATAAAATTGATGATGATGATGATGATGATGAATATGATTTGCATTTTATCTTAAGATAGCATTTTCGTAGAAAGGAACCTTTTGATTCAGAGGGTAATTCAGCTTCTTAGTAGAATTGCCGCTTATCAATTATCGATCATTGATTGATAAGATGAAACAACTATCAATTAATAAATTACTTGATCATTTGCATCCCTAGCTGACGTGCTAAAAAATATATTACTAACAGTTATTTAATGGCAACATTTTGAGGGTGTAACGTGTGAGTTTTCACATCCCTAAAGAACAAAAAGTTCTCAATGATTCTGAGGGGCTTTGAGCTCCCTTTATGGTCTGTTTTCAAATGTCAGAGCCAGCTAATCAGGTAAATTACAAAAACGGTGGCATTTAGCATTATGACTCATTACTTCTCATTTCACTGTTTTAGCCTGTTAAAAGCACTTTACTTCTAATCGTGCCTACGAGCTGAAATGAAAAATACTTCTATTTATCCTCCGTGGGAAATCGGCGTTTGTGTTTTGGGGCTAATTAAAACAAGACTCGTCTCCTCACCTTGTATTGATTGATTTCTTCCTGTAGGATCTCATCCGCATCTGAATACACCTCCACCTTCTTCTGCTTCTCCAGCTTCCGCCTCAGCCTGGACAGCTCCTCCTAGAAAAACAAGGAAACAAGGTTGTTAAAGAGCTGCAGTGAAATGTTTTTACTGAAACCAAATGCCGTTAATCAGATCCTTTCAACAGATTTAGGAAAATATCAATAATTTATTTAGGAAAAGCGCTGGGAACCGGCATACCTGTGCTCGTTTAAGGTTGCTGCTCTCCCTCTCCCGGGCGGTGCGGTTCTCCGCCACAGAGACCTGGATCTCCTTCAGCTTGGCCTGCGTATGCTCCAGCTGCACCTTCAGGTCCTCTGCCAGCTGTGCAGCCTCCACCGCCTGCAGCAGGGAAGGAAGCAGGAACACTCATTAAAAAAGCTAATGATAACATTCATGAACAGGCTGGTGAAGTTGGCATGTATTAAGTAACATAATGTTTCCCCTTTCACATATGCTATCCTGTTCATTAAGTATATTTTCCACACCATGAGTTATGGGATTTTTTCACACAACTTAAGAAACAGTATCAGTAAACAATCTGTTATATTTTTTTGTAGAGATTCACTGCTTAAAGACAAAGGTATATCATAAAAATGTATAATAATATAATAATTCTAAATTTTTTTCATTGTCCGTTTTGCTAATTATTATGTTTTTAAACCCTTAGAATTATTTGATTTGTTTGTACAAAAGTTATATATGATCATCAAAGTGATCACAACTTTTTTTCTCCTTGACAAATATTCAGCCTACAGATACAGATGGTTTTCCAATGCAGACTTCATGGCAAAGTGGTAGGAGGAGCTTTACGTTTTCACACGGAAAACAAAGATTGAAACCCAAAGAATCGTACAAAAAAGTTGCCTTTTTGTAAATAACCTTAAAAATGTTTCACTATTGTTAAATACTTTATGATAGGGTAGATGTTTACCCATGACGGCAAAATGCAGCATCAGAATTAAAAGTGGCAATGTCATAATTTGCATAAGGTTTTAAAGGGGGGTATTATACATATTATAACAATATAGGTCATTTTTATTTCTGTTGTTATATATATATGGAAATTGCAGTCCTCTTTCCGTATTGTCAACGCTGTGTGACTTGTGTGTTGGTAAATACAAGCAGACAAGCCTCCTGATACGTTGCAGGTTAGACAGACAGAGGCAAGTTTCAATTCAAAGGCGAAGGGCTAAGGGGGAGAATTGAAATTGGTCCTAGGACTGCTCTTGACTGGAATTGGTCAGATTGCAGATATTAAAACATCTTAAAAGTTATTGTAAAGCATGAATAGACATTTATCCGTAACCTAAATTTTTCAGCATGTTTCTATCCGGGCAGGTTATTTACTGCATCATTCTGGATGTAAAATGTTTATACATGCATGTTTTTAAGCATGTGCTGCTGCCTGGCAGCACCGATACCTTAAAGATTGGAAACACTGAAATGTAGGAACAGAAAAGGCTCCTCTCACCTTCCTCTTGTTGAGCTCTAGTGCTTGTGTTCTGACTGCCAGCTCTTTCTCCAGAGTAGCCAGCGTGCTTTGAAGGACTCCCTCTTTTTCTTCAAGCTTTTGGACAACCAGCAGCTGGGCATCCACCTGGAAGAAGCCGTAACGATAACCAGTTGAGGTTTTCTTGCCCTGACACGCAAACAGCGGGTTCCCCGTTTTCAGGATGTGACTTTTCATCCTCACCTGGGTTTTAAATGTAAGAACTTGGTCAGCTAGCTCCTCCTTCTCCTCCTTCAGCAGCTTGTAGATCTGGTTAGATTTGATCCGCTCACTCATCAGCTTGAAATTGGCGTCGTCCTTCTCCCGCAGCTGCAGCAACAGCCGGCTGTTCTGCTCCTGCATGTCTTCAAAGGCCTGTCCTGTTACATCCATCTCACTCAGCAGGGCTTCCTCCTCCTCAAGACAAAAATATGTTTCAGTGATTGAAAACAATAAAAAGTCAGTGACAGTCTGATGTTGCTTTTGGAAAACTGTTTATAAAGAAGGAAGTGGTTGATTTCAACACAATTAATGCTCAAGTGCTGCGGCAGCACTGTAGTGAAAGTATGTAGTTTGAAAAGTTTCATTTCCACTTAAAATTTGCTAATAGTTACTTTTTTGCAATAAACTAATCTTTGGATGGGAAACAATGTTTGCAATACATAAACCCCTAACATATTTCAAAAGAACAATGAGCATCTAATCCTAATTCCCTTCTTAATACTCTCAGAAACAATGAAAAGCTAAAGACACAAAATATGATCAAACAAGACTGACATTTTGGATAATAAAGGTTTTCTTTCAGAATCAGCAGTTCTGCCAAAACACATATGGGTCATTCTCACATTGAGCTGCTTTTTTAGTTTCACGGCAGAAAATAAGACAAACAGGCTTAGCTCTCAGATATGTTTAATGTGCACGTCTGTGCACGATAAGCAGGAGTTTACTGTTTGGCCGTTAACGGTACATAAAGTCATCATTTTCATTCCCCTGTTTCAGTGATTCACTGATAATTTTGAATCAACATCTGAATCAAGATTCAAAAAGCTTTAGCGCTGATCTCATGCAAACGCACCTGCTCCGTTTTACGCGATACATACAACTTACATTTTCTTTACTGCATTTGGACATTTTTGCTCAAGCTGCCTCTTTATGAAGCATCAGGGTTCTAAAAAACCGGCTCAGATGAACTCATAAGTAGCTTGTTTATTGGTCAGTTTTGGCATGCTTTAAATCCTGGCTGCAGGGGGATTACGGGGAACAAATCAAACACGTCTGCCTCCGCTGAACTTTAGTTTGTAGTTGACGTAGAGGTAGAAGTAATAGTTGAGCAACTTGACGTTTATCCAACGTGGGTTTTACTTTCAATAATTAGGTTCTGCAAGACCTCCCAAGCATAAGCAGCTACAGACAGATCACATCTCAACATCTGTTGCAACTCAGACTGAAAGTGTAAAATCTTACCCCTGTTTGGTTGACATGTGTGGAGATGTGATTCATATGACCGAATAAACCTGATAGCATTACGGTTAACAGCAGAAGACTAGCGTGACAAGAAGAGACTATTACATTATCTAATATGGGTGTATGTGCAACAAAAATTATAGAATTATATTACTGACCAAGGACATATGAGGTTTTTATATTTTTCATCTCATGTGAATTACTGCTAATATTTCCTGAATATACTTACTTTAGAAATTCTATTAATTGTTTCAGCATTCACAAGTGAGTGACCTCAGATGTGAGTGCAGGGAATATCTAATTCATTACCATCCAAAACAATTGAATACTCAACTTTCTGGTTTATGTTACTTTTAAATTAAGAGGATTTTTATTTTATTTGTATATTTCTGCTTCTTTTTGTAAATCAAGAGTTTGAAATTATTGTGGACTATATGTTTATTATATTTTCGTGACTAGGAAAAGGCCTTGAAAATCTTTTGTTTTTTTTAGCCATCAATAATACCTGCACCAAACAGAAAATGATAGAAAAAACAGTTTAAAAAAAATAAAATCACCAGTGAGCTCAGATTAGCATGCTCAGCTGATTCGATCAACTCCATAGTGTCAGCTCTCGGTTCCTCTTAAATTGTCTCAGATTAGAAGAATTTTTCTCTTAAACAAATGCGATACTCATTGCTTTAGTTTCACTGGAAACACAGCTGGTTGATCATATGTGTTTTTTGTGCAATCCTAAAGGCTTAAATCTGAACATTTATGCATGGGTGATGGGGAAATATTACTTCTTGCTTATGTTTAATTACTAACATGCTAAAAGAGTCAGCAGCTCTGTGAGCATGTCAGTATGCTGAACGATGAACTCTAAAAGGCCACATAACAAATTGAAAGTTCAGAAAAAATCTGCATATGACTAACGGTGCGTTCAGACCAAGCGCTTTTTGGGCGTCAAGGGCATTGAGTTTACATGGGCGACACACTTCAGGGGGGGCGTTAAAAAGGCTGCGGCGCTTGACGTGTGTTCCGTGCTGTTCGTCTTGAGGTGTTTTGCGCTTCACGCGCGGCACGTTTTGGGCGTTTGAGTGTTCAAAGCGCCTTAAGGGCGTCCGACGCCTGAGTTAGAAATGTTAAACTTATGCAGCTTGACGGGGCGCATTTACCAATCAGAGCGACCCGGCTCTGACGTAGCAGCATAGACCAGGCAAAGGAAACCCAAGTCTCAGAAAAACAAATGAGGAATGAATCGTTGCTGTGTGCTCCCAACCGGTTGTAGTTGGTATCCTGGAAGGTGATGCAGCACAAATGGGGGGGCAGCAGGTCTCAATCTGGGCTCAGTTATTGATTGATAAAACCGTGCTGCTCTCTCTGATTTATCATATAAATCTGTGCTTCTCTCTCTGTTGCATCCGCCACTGTGTAAACAAACCAAAGGAAAATCCTTCTGACGCACGTCAAGAGCGTTGGACACTGTCCTTGGCCCTTGAAGCACATCATCGGCATCTTGACGCCAGTGTCTGACATTTTAGTGACCCAGCATCGGGCTTTCAGCGTTACGCACCTCTTTGACGGCCAAAGAGTTTGGTCTGAACGCAACGTAAAAATGAAATTGATGATCTGATCCTGCTACGTCTATGAGTACATCACACGTAGATACCTGTTTAGTGGCAGCAAGTTTCTTCTGCAGATGCTCGATGGTCTCTTCCGCCACACGAATCTTCCTGAGGGCATCTTCATCGGCCAGTTTCTTGCTCTCCTTCCTCTCCCTCTCCTCCAGCTCTCGTACTCGCATCCTCAAGTCTTCCACCTGGACAGTTTGAGTTTGGTCATTTAACTTTTCACATTTGCGAAAGATGCCAAGGTATGACTTAGGACAAAAACAGACCTCTGCTTTAGATTTACGCTCAGCAGCCATAAGTTGCACTTTATCTCTTTGCTCCTTTGGAGCCGATTTATACATATCCAGCAGGAGCTTCATCTCTTTCTGGGACTCCTGGGCTTTTCTGAAAAGTTAAGAATTAAATTATTACATTACAATGTCATGTTTCTAATATTGTGAATAAAACAAGTAGTTAATGCTTGGCTGAGCACATCCCATTATGAACAAACACGGTCCTAGGTGTTTATTTTTATCCCGCGTTGTTTTAATTTATTTATTTTTTTTTGGGGGGGGGGGGGGAGGGGGGGTTGGGACACACCCTTTTGTGGTGGATGTGTTCAACTTCCACAGTTGCATGCCATTTTTTAATCATCAATCAATTATAGACAATTACAGTATTTTTCTTTGTGTTTACATGGAAATAGTAATTCCAAATTGAGGTTTGCATGGAAAACATCTTCAAAAGGCCTTTATTCAATTCAACTTAAGATCTGGGGGTTAGGAAGGATTCTGATGGACAGGGAGCGACGTGACAGATTTACGTCTACCATGAAAAAATAAACTCAATTTCCTGCTTCTTTTCGGGAGAAACCCGCCTCAATTGGCTTTAAAAAGGTCCACATTTTTGTCCTTCCATCCATCCACTCTTTTCATCATATCCATTTCTTCTAAGGTTCCGATTAAATAGTCTCCGCTCAAATGCATTCCATTAAATTGTCTTCATCGACTATCAGGAGAATTAACAATCGATTATTTATTAATCATTAGTAATTCTACAGTTGAATTCAATATGTATAGTCTACATTTAAATGAAGTGAAAGTAGAGAAAAACCTGGTGTGGCATCTAAATGGGATTCATTCACTGGTTACGCTGGAAAATATGCATTTACAACTTCAGCATCAGTTTAAAGATGCATTCGATTAATTGATTAAAAAATCATGGAATCAGTTAAAACTTTAACGATCAATTAATCGATCAACTAATTATGCCCATCCCTACTTCAGATTTAAATTTAATTTTGAATGATCATTTTAATTCAGAGATAAATATTACATGTCACTTTATCTTTCTAAATGCTGGTTATATTTTTGTTCTGAATTGAAGGGACATGAAAACTCTCGTGTAAGCAGGGGCCTCATTTGTCAACTTCCACAAACTAGTTTCTATATCACATCCTGCCTTCTGCTCCCGACCGACGGAGGTTCCCTCACATTTACAACTATGAGAGCGAATCTTCAGCAGAGAACTTCCTGCCGTGAAGCACATGCATAAACTCTGACTGCAGTAAAAGGACGGACCAAACTGTCTGCACTTCTGACCAGTCTCAGTCGTTTATGTGTGATCATTTGTGGACTGGAATTGAAATGGAGTTAAGTAGAAAAAAAGACATACTTGAGTTCTACTCTAAGCATCTTTAACGTATCAGAGTCTTTCCTCTTCAGCTCATCGCTGCGCTGCCTCTCCCTCTCCCGCTCCCTCTCTCGCTCGCGCTCGGCCTCCCTCTCCCTCTCCCTCTCCCGTGCCCGCTGTCTCTCCAATTCCTTCCTCCTCTCCTCTTCTTCCTCCTGGTCTTCATCGTCCTCTTTCTTCACATCGATGCTGTCGCTGGTCGTCTCCTCCAGAATCAAAACCCCCGCGTCTCCGCTCTGACATCGTAGCTGCCGACAAGTCAGACCAAATTTTGAAAAGTAAGCACCAGCCCGACCAAATTTAACCATTACCAGTTAGTCATAACGTCTACCTTATTGATCTCCATCTGCGTTTCCCGCAACTTCCTCTTGTAGCGTTGAACATCGCCTTTCAGCTGAAGGTTGTGGTTTTGAAGGCTGCTGATTAGGTGTCGCATCTCCCTGTTGATAGGTCCTTTGTGGGCACAGATGAAAAGAGCAGAGGGGATGTGTGATTTAGTTTTGAGTCAATCATTGTTATGCATCATGAAGTTGTAAATGATGACTTAAATAGCTTTTTTCAGAGAAGGAAGGTCATAGTTTAAATGATAAAATATGTATTGTTACAGCAGCGCACTGAAATAATGTACCAGAAAAAACGTTTGACAGGAATTGTATGGTATCTAACCACATTATAGTGTAATCATTACATTACTGTAATTTACAAAAACAATTACATAAAGCTGTTCACACTGATTTAATAGTTACAGTAAAGGATAAGTTGTTGTTTTTTTTACCCGGACCCATTTTCTAGCATGAAATATAATAACTTGAACTTCTTTGGGAGATATTTAGATCCACGATCAGCGTACATCCAGTTTAATGGGAGTGCACGGGACCAGCTTCCAAAACTCTTTTATTTCACCAATGTGTTGTTATGAATCGCTGGTCCGATCCCTCTGTGAGCTCCATGCGGCTCAGAGTTGCATTTTTGTGGCTATCTGTCCTTATTTACAGTCATCACAGGCACTGTGGTGCAGCCTGGAAGTGATGTCATCAAAGTCCTTACTCAAAGTTAATGGCTGTAAGCACTGACAGATCACCAGAAAAAAGCAACTCTGATCCACTTCGAGCTCACAGGGCGATCAGACCACCGACTAATAACAACACATTGGTAAAATGAAGGAGTTTCGTGGCAGAAATTCCCTTATTTAGAGGCTGTGAGTGCTGGCCCGTTCACTCCCATTTTATTGGATGTACGCTGATCGCAAGTGGATTTAAATATCTCCTGAAGGAGTTCAAGTTACACCAAAACTGTCTGGGTGAGTAAATGATCGTATTTCATACTAGAAAATAGGTCCAGGTAAAAAACAAACAAACTTTTTCTTTAAGCTCTGAAACAAAGTTGCATCATCAGCAGGATTAACAACATGCAGTTGAAACATGTTTCAGTTCTTCAAGACTGATGAGAGGGTGTGTTTGGATTATTTACCTGCTTGTTCGTTAGCTGCCAGGTTCTGCTCAAACTCGATGCGCAGCATCTCATACTCTTTGCGCACCTGGGCCAAAGTATCCTCCAGCTGAATGACCTCAGTTCGTAGCTTCTTCTGAAGAGAGAGCTCGTCACTCTAAATAGTTGAAAAGAGGAAGATGTTGTTGATCATGTTGCTTAGCTGCTGCAATAAAATATAAATATATTTTGAAATATCTGGGTCAAAAAATCTAACTGTAAAAAAAAAAATTCAACATCATTTTTGTTCAAGTAAACATACAGGTAGATTTTTTGGGTATCATCTTCATACAACTATACAAAGAAAGCATTTCAGACTCACCTCCATGTGCTCAATCTGGCGGAGATGGGCGTTCTTTGCAGTGAGCAGCAGAGCCCGAGCCTCATCCAGTTGAGTTTTTACCCCAAGAGATTCGTTGTAGAGCAGGGAGAATTGTGACTGCAGACATTTGTACTCCAAGGTTTCCTTCACAACCTCCTCTGGAACATTGCGCAAGTCCATCTGAAAAATTAGATGTGCTCTGAGACAGGAGTGGCAACCAACTATGCAAGTCTCCAAACACTTTAGAGGCATATGATATGTTGTTTATATTCTTACATTTAGACCAGTCAGGAAAATGAAACTGGACTCCAGACAGATATGCTGACAAATGAAAATTATTTATTTACCTTTAGTTTCTCACTTTCCCTCACGGCCTCCTGAAGCTCCACCTGCAGTTTTTCCAACTCTGCCATGCGGCTATTGGCCAACTCCTGGTTGTGCTCCAATTCTGCATTGAGACTTTCAAACTAGAATAAGAGCAAAGACCTCATCTTAGAAACAAAGATGTTCATGATAGATTTTATAAGCCAGGTGAAATTGAAAAAGAGTGCACTCTTTCTTACCTTCTGGATGTTCAGTGTTATCTGACCTCCAGCTAGTCCTCCTGAGCTTCCAGTGCTGCTGTATCCAGATTTGAGCTGCAACGATAACACAGAGCATATATCAAACAAGAGAAGAAAAAAAAACAGGAAGTCTATAAAGATTAAATCATGTCTTTTACTTCTGACACACAAACCACAATTTGAGCATTTAAAATGGATGAAAAAAAGAAATAAAGTAACATGTTGGCTGACAATAACAAAAGCTATGTGACCCATATAATAAATAAAATTTAAGTATTTATTAAAATGATCATTTGATTTTAGCTACATCAGAAACAAAACATCTTTCTTTTTGCACCACTTAGACTTCTAACTTAACTAATTTGCTACGAAATAACTATGAAACAGCGAAAGCATTGTAATTACACTGCCAAATCTTTATGTTTTGATTGAGCAAAAAAATAATAATATCACTTCATATTAAATGTCAAATACATATGTCAGCCAAAAGAAGTATCAGAGAAAAGTGGCCGAATGTATGTCTTTGGACGTAAATAAAAACTAATCCTGGAGAAAGCAGCAAAGGAGCAAGTTTAAAGCAAGCATACCTGCTCCATGGCCTCCGCTAGATGTTTGTTGAGCTTCTGTTCCCTATTGCGGAGTTTCTCTATGTCCCACTGCAGGTCCTCCACCGTTGTCTCCATCTCAGACACCTTTGTCTCTGCACTGGTCACCTTGTCCACCAACTCGTTGTACTGACAGACAGAAAGACATAATGATATTTTAATTAACAAATTCTTCAAAACTGCACCCAGAGATGCACAACATGCATCTTAACATCCATTAACAGTAGATCATACCTCCATGGACATTTTGTGGTGTCGTCCCTGCAAGTGCAAAGCAAGGTCTCGCAGTCGGATGTTCTCGTCCAGAAGGGTGTGGTTCTGATTAATCTCAGACTGACCATCATCCTCACATGCTAACAAAGAAGTTGAACACAAACATATTATTCTCCTTCCTTTTTTGTAAACTTAATAAGTTAATAAGGCAAGGAAAATTTAATTATACACATAATTTCATACGAAACCAACCCAATAAGTGTCTCTGGCCAGTTACCTGTGGTCTGAACAACTCTACACATGTCGTCAATACGCCTATGCAGCCTGTCAAAAACACGAACCAAGTGTGCAATGGCTTCTTTGCTAAACTGCATGCGGTCCTGGAGGTGTAAAGAGAGCTCCTCCTCACTGCTCTGCTCCAGTATGGCCAAAAAACCCTTAGCATTTTCACTTAGAGGAGGTGGCGGCGGTGATCCATCTGCACAGAAAACAAAACTGTTGAGGCTAATGAAAAGGTAAAAATATGACCACGCACAATAATAATAAATTCTAGCAGATCCGTTTTAACTCAAAGGTATTTGAAGTGCACATCTCTTGAAAAACATAATTGAATAAAAAAAATACAATACAGCCAGGGTACACAGTATTATTTCCTCTTAATCAGCAATCTGAGTTAATCTAAACAGTAAGAATACAGCAGAAAAGGTTAACTAATCTATTTTCCGAGCTCTGGGAGAGTAGAAAATGTGAGATAAAACTAGTTTGTTTTTTTTTCACCCAATGCTACTTACCAGTTTTTGGATCTTTTGTTGGCTCTGTAGGTGTCATTAACTCCTCTGGTCCACCAGGAGGAGGAGGCGGCTGCTGCTGGGCGTCTTCCTGTCGATCTTCCTGATGCTCCTCATGCTGCTGCTGTTCGGTCGGCTCGACCTCGCTCTGAGCCTCTGGCAGAGGAGGTGGAGGCACAGTAGAGCTCGGTGAAGCCAGACTGACACCATCATCCACCATTAGTGTGTTGTCTGGAAGCGGTGCCGAGGGGGTGGCGGGAGCTGATGTTATTGGTGCTTCTGGCTCAATATGTTTGCGCAGAAGATGAACATTTTCTTCCAACTGTGAATAAGAGACAAGGATTGAACAAAGCGTGAGTCTATCAGAAAGAGTGGAATGATGGGTTTATTTTTTTTATTTTTTAAACCTTTGAGATATATTTAGGTCTAATAATTATTGTAACTACTTAGGTTAAATCAAAAGGTTCCTCAACAACACATTCAGTTTCTTTTCTGGATTTGCTTATATTTGCTCATTTTTCTTTTCAAACTTGCTCCAAATCTGAAAGAGCCAATATACAATCTTCTTCAGGTCATCTCACAGATGAACTACTGAGTTTAGGTCTGGGCCATTCCGAATCTTCCTAAAAATAATCCAAAACTTATTTTCTTCAGATGAAAGAAATCTTTTATTTTTTTACTACGCTTGGGGTCACTGTCATCTTGCAAGGTGAAATACCTCCTCAGCTTTCTCAGTAATTGATGAAAGTTTTAGGGTCTAATGTGAATCTGGCACAGTTTATAATTCCCGCCGCCTCAACCAAAGTGCCAGAAAAACAAGCCCAAAGCGCAATACTGCCTCCACCAGGCTTCAGTGTTCGTTTTGGTGATGCTAACTTTTTCTTTTTCACAAACATACCTTTTGGAATTGGACCTTTGTCTCATTAGACAATAAAGAATTTTTTTTACATATTTTAAGGAGATATGATGTATTATTTGCAGAGAGTAGCCACATTTAGATCTTTTTCCATCTTTCAAACTCTCGCCGCAGACCAGATGTACAGAGAATACAGGAGATTGTTGTTACATGTGGAACACAATCAGTACTTGCCAGAAATTCCTGCAGCTTCTTCAGTATTCCAGTAGGTGTTTTACCCCTGAACCTTATTTACTGTTGAGCAGTCTTCTCTACTCAATGTTGTGATTCAATCAAAATATGCTTCACGATAGTATTAGTTATAGGATGGACACGCTCATGGAACCAGCTAATTGTATACAGTGTAATGCTTGGCTACAAAAAATGGTGCCACTTAGATTTGACTAGGCAGAGGTACAAGACTCCTATTGAATAACTACTGTATTGGTAATTGTATTTCAGCTGGCAACAAGTTATTTAACCATAACTGATGCAATGAGTAGCTTCTTTTCTTAAGCAATCATATTGAAACACACATCCCATCCACTGTTGTGGGAAACATGTAAGTCTTTTTAGGAGGGGTCAAATCACTGGCATGCACCAAGCAGGGAACTCATCTAAGTAGATGCAGAAATTACTAAAATTGCATTAAGAACCATCCAAAGCAATATCAAAAACAGGAAGGACAGCGGGGAACCATTGTCTTTAAAGAAAATAAGATGAGTTTGAAAAAAATGCCAAATGATCATGATCAGTGATCATGATTTTGTGAAATCAAATTAAAGAAAACAACAGTAGAACTCTGGGCTACGTTTAATGCCACAAGTATAAGCCTTTCCACACACACAATGCACATCAGGATAAGAAGAGAGGCAAATGAAGTGATGCAGTCATTATGCTTAGTGCCTACTGTGCAAATCAATCAGTGGGTTTATTTTTCCACTGATGGCACAGGCTGGGCATTTTAAGATGACAATGCCAGGATTCATTGGGGTCAAATTCTGAAAAAGTGCTTCAGGAAGCATGAGACATCATTTCCAAACATGGATTAGCTATCACAGAAAGGGAAAGCTTTCTGCAGCTTTCCAAGGTCAGACTCTTCCAGCATCAATACAAGGTTATGGTGAAAAATTAATGCAACACAGGATGGAAATAAATCTTGCGTTATCGCAGAAGATTACTGAAACAATGCCACAGCAAATGTAGTTAAAGGTGGAGTGTGACCTTTACTTTGGTGGCAACTTTGTTTTTTGGCCAGGCAGTGTCATATTTAAATGATATTTATCATATTTTACCTCAAACAGATTTGTTTTTCCCATTAATTGTAGAGGTTTTAGATATTGTGAAACAAAATAAAGCTTTTAAGATGGTTTACTGTCTTATTTCTTGACATCACAGACACCTGGCATTTAAACAAGAGGTTTGTAAACTTTTATATCCACAATACGAAGTAAAGACAATCCATCTAATGAATCTGACTACCGGGTTTACATGTGGTCGATCACTGATTAAAGCAGTGTAATTACATACCTGTGACCAATAGCGATTGACTATCAAGAGGGTGGTGTCATCAGTGGCTTGTCTCTTCTCAAGCTTTTCAATTTTCTCTCGTAACTCATCCTCCATGGCTTGTCTCTGCTCCAAGCGCTCACAGAGTTTTTTATTCTTAAACTGGATCACCTTCATGTCCATTTCCTCCTGTACAGATAAATAAGAGACCAAAATAATGAACCCTGCAACCTCTGAACTTTGTCTGGTGAAAAATACCGAACAGTAAAACATAGGTAACTGATGTGTTCAGAGAATAAACAGCAAATGACTTACCGTAGATGATACTCCAGCTATTCGTATTGGTTCAATAAGTGTGGTGGTGGTCTTCTCCTCTTTCTTGCTTTTCTTCTCAGGTGGGCCAGGGGGACTGTCCCCTCCTGAGGGGCGCTTTCCTCCCCCAGCACCCGACATCTTTTCTTCCCCTGCAGGAAATAAGTGACACTTAATGCGTTGGTACAGCTTTAATAAACCACAAACTGGCTTGACAGCAAACAAATACTGTATCTAATGACTGCTTGAAGCAGTGCTCATTTCGCTGAGCACCAGACCCCTTCTCTTAACGGACTAATTGCAGGTCCATTAAAGTTAATATGTCTTGTATGCTGAGTTTTAGTTGTTTAGACCAGTGCCTAAAAAGACTACCACAGATTTAAGTTGGACCTTTTCCGCTTAAATTAACGGTCTTTTGCGAGCTTGCTAACAGTCGCTTAGCTAATGCTAACTACTGGTTAGCTACACAGCGCTCTTTGTTCAGCCCATTTTATGACTTTTTGCACGCATTTTCATTTACCGATCAAGACCACGGAATGAGAAAATATGTAAATACACTTCCCTTGCACAAAAACCAGGAGACGTATGGTTTTCTGAAAGCACCATTAACGTTACAGACCTTCAGTAGGAGCGACTGAAAATGTAATTCAGAGCATCCAATGAAGCAGGAAGCGACGACAGCGCATATTCTTCTTCTTTAACGTTGTTATAGCGAAATGTAGCACACTAAGCACTATCGCCACCTAGTGCTCAAGGTGGGCCTCCAAGCAAAATTTGAGCACAAGAAATTATTCACATAGTTAAAATATATTTTATTCAAACAACTACTTGCCGCCACGCAATCGAACCAATTGCACTCATTTAGTACACCACAGGGGGGAAAACTCAGACAGAAAAAAACATGCTGGAATTTTCACTGTGGCCACACGAGGGCAGTGCCAACACACCCTGTAAAAACCGGTACAAACAGTTCTCAAGGAATTTGACCAGAATGTAAACAGAGCTCAGGTCTCTGCTAACCGTTTTAGCTCATTTTGGTGCTGTCGCCGCTGACTTTGGAAGTTATGGCTTCCCGATAAATACCTCGAGCTGACATGGCTCTCTTACTCTAATTCCGTATTCGCCGATTCCTTTTTGTTTGGGACATACAAGGTGAGTAAGCTTCCTGTTCGGCCAGTGAACCTGCCGCTACAGAAAGGCCAAATCAAAAACGCACATTCATAGCGTATATGATGGACACGTGATCAATTCTAAATCATTTTAAACAGAGAAGTGTTATATAAATTGCAAACGAACTACGATTTAGAGCTGCGCTTTAGACATAAACTTAAGCTAAAACTACAACTTCCTTATCAGTGGTTTGCTCAGTAATTCCTGGTAAACGGGCAGCACTGTTGCTCACAGAGACATGTGACTGAGTTTGTTGTTATAGATTCATCATGACCAAGGACATCGTTGTTGGAGATGAGTTACCAGACTGGGTAGGGGCCAAGGAGTTTTACCAGAAGTATGACCCTAAAGAGGTGATTGGCAGGTAAGTCCAGCATTTAGCAGGATGTATGTTCAATACTACACGATGATGATGAAAATAAACAGTATTTGTGTGCTGCTGCTGCTGCTGCAGGGGTGTGAGCAGTGTGGTGCGCAGGTGTGTGCACAGACACACGGGTCAAGAGCTGGCAGTGAAGATTATTGAGATCACAGCTGAGAAGATGACAGCCCAGCAGTTAGAGGAGGTGAAAACCTCCACACTGAAAGAGATCCAAGTCCTCAACATGGTGAAGGGACACTCCTCCATCAGTATGTTGCAATAGTACTCTTACGGACCACAATATATATTTTATTTTTCTGTTCTTGAAGCTTTAAAAGTGTTGACACTGTTTTGTGTGTCTTTGATTCTTTTAGTCACACTCATTGATTCCTATGAGTCCACAACATTCATATTTCTAGTATTTGACCTGTAAGTATGAAGCTAAACTGCAGCAATATTTATAATGAACTCCTTAAAATCAGAATATTAATGATACTATTATTGGATGACACTCATCTGTCTTTTTTTATCACCAGCATGAGACGAGGAGAGCTGTTTGACTACCTCACAGAAAAAGTCACTCTCAGTGAGAAGGAGACCAGGTCAGCTTCACCATCACCACCCCCAGTCTTTCATTCTGGCAGCTAATATTTTGACATTCAGCTTGACCTTATTTACATACATGACATTGTGACCTCTCATATAATAGATTATACTTGATCATTTATGTTTATCTCCACTTTCTAGATTTCCCAATCATGCTATAGAACACTTTTTCTTAAAGAGAAAGTTCAGTTATGTGTAAAATTATGTTTTAAACAGATTTCAGTCATGTGCCCTTCTTTACAAATCTGCATTTAATTTAAAATGTACAAAAACAACTATATTTTAAAAATAAGTTTTGACCAAGCAATATATCCTTCTGTAATATTCAGCTGTTGAATATTTAGGGACATTTATCACTACTTTACCATCGAGGCCGTAATGCCATCCACACTGCTGTGATATATATATAATGGGGTTTGGTTTTGTGTAGCAGGAAAAAAAGTAAAGCCTTTGCTGAATAGACATCATCTGGCTGGATATGTTGCACTAAAATTAATTTTTATGGTCCATTCAGAAATGTAAAGTGCACTGATGTACCTGATTTTCATTTATCATACTGCTGGACAGTTTTCAATTCATCTGTTTTAGATTAACTTAAATCCACATAAACCAATAGTTTTTTTAATCATGTTAATACTTTCTTTATCTGTGCACAGTAAAGTTTTTACTTGTGTTTGTGGATATAGAAACAAACTTTGTTCACTATAACTGTTTTTTTAAGCATTCATGAGCATATGCAGTAATTTACACCACAAATCATCCACATTTTTAAGGCAGAGCTGCCTTCGGCTCTAAGACACTATTCACTGTCTGTTTTCAGCCTCATTCTGTGCATACGGTGATTTCTCCAAATTCCCCAAATCCATGATGTCCTACAGATGATTAAATGCATGCAGTCTTTATTTCGTATTAATAAACTAATCTAAAAGCGTTAAAATATTTATCCAAATAGTCCCTCGTCATCTTTCCTTCTGAAGGACTCAGCCTATCTGCGATGCTCTTTTTTTAGTCCTAACCATATTATGGATCTGTTCTCAGTTCAAGCCCTGTAATTAGTTGTGTTAGTTGTGAAATGTGAATTATAATAAAAAGTAGAAATCTTGTTTCTCTACAGGTGTATAATGCGAGCTCTACTGGAGGCCGTGCAGTACCTGCACTCCCTGAACATAGTCCACCGGGACCTGAAACCTGAGAACATTCTCCTGGATGATTATGGGCACATCAAGCTATCTGACTTTGGTTTCTCTGTGCAGCTGCAACCTGGAGAAAAGCTGAGAGGTGTGTCCACCGATCACGTCGCACCACCAGCACTATAAGTAATTAAGATTTGTTGTATACACAGGCTTCATCGTTATTTATATTTGGTTATTATTTAGAGCTTTGTGGAACACCCGGCTATCTGGCCCCTGAAATCCTGAAATGCTCCATGGATGAGATGCATCCAGGCTACGGCAAGGAGGTCGATCTGTAAGTTCCTCTCCTTCCTTTGTCCAGCGGTGTGACGTTTCTCTCCTGTGTGTTTTCCTTACTCCTGCGCTGTATCTGTTTGTAAGCTGGGCGTGTGGAGTCATCCTCTTCACCCTATTGGCCGGCTCTCCGCCATTCTGGCACCGCAAACAGATGCTGATGCTGAGGATGATCATGGAGGGTCGCTACCAGTTCAGTTCCCCAGAGTGGGATGACCGGTCTGACACTGTGAAGGATCTGGTAAGCTGATATTCTTTTGGCTTGTGCTCGTAAATCTCAACTCCGGAAATGTTAATATGGGTTAAATATTCTCCTCTAATAAATTTTTTTCTCAGATATCCAGGCTGTTGGTGGTGGATCCATCTGTGCGCCTCACCGCAGAGCAATCTTTAGCACACCCCTTCTTCAGGCAGTACCAGAAGGAGGATGTGCGCCTCTTCAGTCCCAGAAAGACATTCAGAGTGATTCTGTTTTTTTAAAACATAAAATGGAGAGAAAAGTTGCCTACATTAATACTAACTGGTATTTGTACTCCTCCAGGTGTTGATAGTGAGCGTGCTGGCCTGCATCAGGATTTACGGCCGCTACCGCAGGGCTCGGCCGCTGACCCGGGAGGTGCTGGCGCGAGATCCTTACTCCCTCCGCGGCATCCGCAAGCTCATCGATGGCTGCGCCTTCCGCATCTACGGCCACTGGGTGAAGAAAGGGGAGCAGCAGAACCGAGCGGCCCTCTTTCAGAACACATCGAAGATCATGCTGCTAGGCCTGGAGGACTTAGAAACATAAAAAAGGTCCACCTCATTCCTAAACGTGCTCAGTTTTATTTAACCGCGTCCATGCGCTGTCAAGTTACTGTTTAATTGTAAGATGTACAATTCAGGGACCGGGCCGCTTGTGTGCCTTAATGCGCACCACAGCTCTGCAAGTTCAAAATATATATATGCATGACTCAATATTCCTTATCTGTGTGTATATCCGAGGTGGTCACTGTTTTAAACTCTTCCTGTCAGGTCATTGTCATCTTGTTTGCAGTGCACTTTGCAGTGTTTTCACATTGCACGATCATATATATAGAACTAATAATATAAGAGCGTTGTGTATACTTACGATTTTACCTGCTAATCCTATGTTACCTGTGAGGAGTGTGCATTTTTAAGTGAAAGCACTGTGATTAGTTATTTTTACAAAAACTTAAATACTGCATTAATGCTTAGAGCTGCAGATATTCCAGTATTACACATTAGTACTGTAGGACGTGAGAACAAATTAAGATGAGTGTTTTTGTGTGTAATGCATGCAAACATTCATTAGATGCAAAACCCACTCACTAACTGTGAAAACACCATTCCTCACTTAGTTCATTCGTCAGTCTAATGAGAAGCTCTTTTTTTTTTTCATTGAAGTGCCTACTTCAGAAATGTATAGTAATTGTATAAATGGTACTGTATGTGCACAGTAAGATTTTATTGACAATAAAACAAATGTTTGAATTGTCTTATTTCCCGTGAAGCCTTTTTGTCTTTTATTTTTTGGTTTTGTGGTTTGGCTGTGGAGAATTTAAATCATTGTTGGCCTGGAAGGCTTTTTCTCTGATGGTTTGATCAATTTGTCCAGACACGACCTTCATTTGCTGCCTGACCTCTTGCTCTATGAGAGTCTTCAGGTCTGACACGGAAGCTGAAAATGTGGAAATGAAGCAAATACACAGTTTAGAAAACAGTTGTTTTGAAAAATCCTTCTGCCCTGTTTAGATTTTTTTTTAATCCTACCAGATGAAGTGGCAGAATTGTCCACGGTAGATATTTCTTGTGTTTCAGAAGACAAAATTTCTTGTACTGCTTCTTCTTCCATGGCATTTTCTGAAAAATAGCATTAAT
The DNA here is from genome assembly GCA_036024015.1 of Craterocephalus amniculus. Classification (NCBI taxonomy): domain Eukaryota; kingdom Metazoa; phylum Chordata; class Actinopteri; order Atheriniformes; family Atherinidae; genus Craterocephalus; species Craterocephalus amniculus. The sequence goes on along the minus strand of JAVQJG010284480.1, from coordinate 2,733 downwards.
CCACTTAAGTAACTTCTAAAATATTTCAAATATCATTTTCTCAATGCAACACATTAATTAGGAGTGAAATAAATTCAAACAGATTCATGCTATTTCAGTTCTTAATTTCAAATATTTATATTTCAAGGATGTAAAACCATATGAAATCGCTAATTTAAAGTTATCTTCTTTTGTCTGAATTGTTTCACTTTTTTTTCAAATTCTATTCTAGGCAATAGAAAATCAAATTGTCAACCCTTTAAAACAGAAAAATTATAATATTGAAATGATTACCAGCCATAGAGGAATGTTCCTCAGTTGTCGATCCATTGTCTATTTGTCCTGAGTATGTCAGCGACAGATCGAGCTTTACCTTTACAAAATGAGTGGAAAAATTGAAAACCGTTTGATTTGTTTGTCTTTGTATATCCTCCCAAATGAAACAAAGTCAAATTGACAGGCAAAATGAGTGATTCGATGTTAACTATAGAAAAACGTTATCTAAACTTCCATAAAATTCACTGGACATTACAAAAAGGCAAATACCTTGAACTTTTCATGATTTTTGTAAATCTCACAATCAACTGTTTTTTACCAGATTAAGTAAAATGGCCCTTGCAATACTGTACAAGTCAAGCAATTTAGTACTATTACCTGTGGTGTGAATATGTACTTGTAAAGTTTATAGTGTCTCAAATAATTATCGTAGATGTATTTCTGGATGCTCTCCACCTGCACATAGCTGAAGAGGTTGATACTGAAAGGAGGCCGCTGTAGAGAGCAGATATCAAGGAAGAATGTCATAATCATTGAAATACATAAGTGTTTAATAAAACTGTTTAGAAAGAGTGCTGACTGTCTTACATACCCTGACTGAGTGACAGAGCAAAAGTTCCTTGTAGTACTTGAGACACTGTTCAATGTTGTTGAAAGGAGTTCCTATAATTTGAAGAACATTTTAACATTGGAAGCACATCACCATTGAATCCCAAAAAATGTATTTTTGTGGAAATTTGACTTGGAAATTGCTAAGAATACAGCTTGGATAAGACTTTATTTTACTTTATTTCCCAAACATAAAACTACTTATAGATGTGGTAGATATTTCGTTCATTTGACTGATCATTCTTAAAAACTAGTTTAGTTTTCATTTCTGAATAAATACAGTGATATTTCAATTGTGCTCACCTATATTGGCCTCGTGGATGGATTTAATGATGGACAGAAGTGCAGAAGTTTGCTCTTTCTTAAAGCTGTGCTCTCTGGAAAAAAGTATCGTCTGAACATAAAGTTCCAGCAGAACTTCTCTTTTTGGTTCAGGGAGGTCAATCTGAAACACTCTGCACAGAGCACTGTCCAAAAGGAGAAGAAGTAAGACTGAAATCAAGAAATCATATGTTTAAAAGTCTACTTATACAAAAATGTGGTGGTCATTAACAGAAATACCTCTCCAGATAAGGAATGGACAACATATTTTCAATAACTTCCATGTCATTGTAGCTTACGTCTGTCCTGAAAACACCAAAAGAAGGAATTCGGTGTTGGGTGTTTCATTAAATAATACAAGGTTTTAAAAGAGTCACATTTAATCAAAATGATCTCACCATAGCATGATTTTTGCTTTCAGCTCCTGGGGTACCTAGAGCACAAAAAAATCTGTTTATAATGAAAAGAAAGGTGCTAGAATGAAAATGTATAGAGTCCCCTGTCCCTGTAATGCCTCTGTATACTTTGTCTCTTTATGTTAATTTGTTGTCTTGTGTCCAGTTAAATACATTTCCCACGTGGGGTATGCCTGGTCTGCAAAAATTGCTGCATGTGAATGATTCAGATTGGAGAATCTTGTAATCTACGTATAAGAAAATAAGCAACTTTATTCAATTTACCTGTAAATTGACCCGTGGCAAATCGACGTATAGCTGTTTCATTACAGTCAGATCAACCCAAAGATTCCCTGATTTCTTGCAGTGCAATGATTTACAAGAAAGTAGCTTGTGTCCAGTGTAAGCATTAGTCTAACATGAATATTTAGAAATATTCACACAGGATTATTTATCAGCTAACTAGGGGTTGTGAAGTGGACAGAAGGGTTAGAGCCTACCTTTGTTTTATCGCCCATTTTCATCCCTCAAGTAAACCCGACAAACTGCAGGAGTTAACGGATGAAAAACAGAAAAGCATATTATTTGTTTTTCTCACGAAACATGGAGACAGAGCCCGTCTACATTGATTTTATAGTTTAAAAGTGCAACAGTTTTGAGGGTTTCTGTACGAAATATCAAACTGACCAAAATAGGTTTCAGGGTCGCAGTATCCTTTTGTGTTTGGCTACCTTTACGGTATCCTAGCAACGCCTTTCCTTCTTCCGGTTTACCGTAATTAAAATCGGGCCTTCATAAACGAATAAATAAATGCATTTAAATAATGTTGCTTTTTGGTGTGATTTTAATCCATTTTAGACCAGAAAAGAATATATCAATGTTAAACTTATTAGTCTGTTATTGGGAATGTAATACTGTGCAATTTCCTTTCAATAATGTCATCACTTTCTTACTTGCAAAAAATCAGAAACTCATCTCACTGTAGGCTGGCCTGTCTGAGATGTTATTTGGATTTTGATCAGTTTGCACTCATTTTAAAACAGTACAACTCTAACTTCTGTGTAAGAAATAAGGCATTTATTTATTTATTTATTTATTTATTTATTTATTTATTTATTTATTTATTTATTTATTTATTTATTTATTTATTTAT
>JAVQJG010284458.1:0-10341 GCA_036024015.1 Craterocephalus amniculus | reverse complement strand
TACATTTCTGCCGTTAGTCAAAACCATGTCTAGTTCACTAGCATAGCGGTTGATGCCACCCCTTATATACGTTTTGATACACCACTTTGTAGATAAGTCAGTTAGGTCTTTTGTTGTTTTGATTTGACCCTTTAGCTTTAAGTGGTTAGTTAGGTTTTGTTATGTTTATTTCATTTGTTTGGCACAACCTTCTTTCCCTTCCTCCCCCACAGGTAACGCAGCTGAAACCCTTTTTCCAGACCAGTCAATAAAAACGTCATTTTTAACCATTTACTTCATGTTGTCTTCATTCCATGGTTGTTGGTACGTTACACCCTCTTGTCGGCTGTAACAGTGACAAGAGGGTGTAGGCTGTAGATGGTGAAAAACAATTAGGCTTTGGTTTCTTTGAGGTCCACATCCAATATATCCATATCAGAAATTAAGTTAGCTTGGCAGGATTAAATGTATTGTATCAAAAATGGCCAAAAAGCATCCAAAATTATTATTGCACTGTAACAGGCAATAACCTTTCATTATCTGGAGACCACAGCTTCATTTGAAATTTTTTCAAAGTTGTTGCTTCTATAAATCAGTCTTTAAATTTGGAACTGATCTTCCTCCAGAGCATCTTTTCAACAATATTTACAGTTTGGGGTCCATTAATCTGGAGTCAGGAGAAAGATCAGTCATAGTTTTTGACGATGAAACAGTTGAATATTTATTAGTCATGAAAGTGCAGTTCAGCAGACGAGTCAAGATCAGCTCCTATCGGCTGTCATGTGCTTATCAATGCTTTTTATTTTGTTTTTTCAAACCACTCACAGTATGATAACAAACTGCAGCTCTGTACCTGTACACTTTCCTGTGTTTGGGAGCCCCGGGCTTCACTTCATTCATCAGGGATGTGATTGGATGCTGACACCTGACTGAGCTTAAATGGAGACCAGCGCATCCACCTCTACTACTTATCATAAGCAGTATCAGTGTAACATTTAAGCTGATAAATTTGCTTTGTGTGTTAATGGGTAATGTTATGTCATAATAGTCACAATGTGGACGGGTCCCATTAATGTTCTTCATGTCATGTTTGGTCTACTTTGGAACATTTAGGCTTGCTGAAGGTAACCTAAAGAAACCTGCAGGTTAATTATCAGTGGATTTCCTGGCAGCTAGATTAATTTGATTAAGGGTTAATATGAAAAATACTGCTTTGAATACTATGCAAAGTATCAATTATTTTAGTAATGTGGTAATGCTGTTTCATTGTACTGAGCAGTCTCTGAGTTTCTCCTCAGTTGCACTTTTGCCCTGTGATCCTAATTATCTTGAAGGCCCTCCTTATTGCAGCTCCAATTGATGGAGGAGGAAGGAAGGAAGTTTAATCATGTTCAATTAGTGCTCCTTCACATTTTATCTGAGTTTATCCACTGTGCTAATGACTTATTTGTACCAATTATTTGCTTAGCTGAGCTTGTTAACCTCCATGTTCACCTCTGCAGTCAAAGCAGTTGAAGTGTTTTAGGCTTTGTTTTACCAGGAAATGAAGACACGATTTCTGTTGTTGCTGTGAATTACTGTTGCTCCAAGTTTAAGAACAGCTGACATTGCCTTTAAGTTATCAAACTTATTATTCTTATGAATAATATTGATACTTGTATGTCAAAACCAACTAGTTATAAACAATGTGGTGAACCAGCCCCAATATTTTACCCCCTACAGTTGATTCAATATCCAAAAAACTGCATATGATGCCTAAGAAGATGCCTGCAGCGTTATTAAAACACACCATAAGGTCCCATCTCATTAAAATGAATTTAACTGAATTGACCTATTTGTTGATGTTAATTTCCTTCGTCTTCCTGAATGTGAGGGCTTAAAAAATAAACACGAAATTAAAAACAATTCCACCTTTCTGAGTTTCTCAAGGGCTCAGATTCCTGATGTTTCACTTTGAGTCGATTGATCTGTCTGTCATTTTATTTAGTGTTTCATGCATCCTGATTCTCAACTCTAGAAACTTCCTCCAGATTAAAAGAAAATAGTGATAACAAAAGGGACCAATGATTGTTAAAGACACATAGCAGTAAGGGAAGTTTAGAGTAGTCAGGTTTGGACAGATTCAGGTAATAGCGGGGCAAGCCCAGCAACAGAGTCATGTTCAGAGCCAGATTCCTGTGCTGCAGTTCTCTTTGCTGATGCCAGACAACATTCAGGTCATCAGAACTTGAGGGAAAATGGATTCTCCACTCAAAAACAATTAGCCAAAAATAACCTCAACTCATCAATCGGCTCTTTGTTCCTTGGCCTTAAAGTCATCAAAGTAATGCAATGCTCTGTCCGCTGAGGAATGGCGGCTATGTTTTCACCAGCATACATATGTCTGTCCATCCGTGTGTTAGCAACATAACTGATTTGGAGTATTGGACAGCTTGATTACTTTAACATTATATTGATTACAAATGTCTGTAATGGAATTAGGATGAACAGGTTAGATTTGGGGGTGATCTGGATCACCGTCTGAATCCAGGATTTTTTTTTAAACACAAGAACCGGCAACATTTCAGTACTCCCTAGAACTACCAGAGGGGTGTCATTTTGACACCCTGCGGACGAAGATAAAGGCGGTGTTTACAGAGGCCAGTTTTCCCCTTCGAGTCTTTTGTTAGCATTCAGAAGCAGACAAAGCTTCAGGAAATAAAATAATTATAATTTGGGATTAATTTGAGCTGTATTAAATTTTTTTGTAATAGAAAATACAACATTGACTAACCAACTAATGTGCAGCTATTACTTTTTTATGTATTTATATTTTTATCAATTATTATATATAATGCTAAATATGGAAAACAGAGCTGGATGTCAGCTGATATTGATTAATTGTATTGCATGTGGTGAGCTCAATAATGAAGGCACAAGAGACCATATGTTATGTCACTGTAACTTTGTAAGATATTACAAAATGATATTGGGATCATGTTTTTCGATGCGAGCCGGACCTAATGGCCACTAACCTACAAGGAGACTTTGCTGTTTTTATTCTGTGCTGCTCTAGTCCTGAAGCTTTTATCACCAATGATCAGTAAGGAAAAAATTCAGTGTGGGAATAAAGTTGGACTGGAGCTGGAAGCAGTTTAGTCTGATCAGGCAGAAACTTCTGTTCTTACATGTCAGGAAACTCAGTATGAGAAGATTTGCTGCTGGCTTCAAAACATCTCTGGCTCAAATATAACTTCAACTTCCCTCAAAAAAACTTTGACTACAAGTCCTTATTATGTCTCTAACTTAATACTTCTCTGACCAATGTGCTGTGGGTTCCCGTGAAAAAAATCTTACAATTATCAGATAGATTATTAGACCTAATTCTATTAAATCCTGATTTTTCTAATAGGATGCAATTTTGTTTTCTTTTTCCCCCTGGTCTCCTGTTCTGATGTGCTTTATTGGTGATATGAAGTAAAAATGTGCTGCGAAACCACAAATATCGCTGCTTTTTGTGCTTTTATATGATGGAGACATTTAGCATATTTAGCAAGCTGCTAATAAAACTGGTGAGCAATGACACAGAGGCCATGTTCATCTTTTATGTATACTCTCATCTGTACATACGGTTTTCTTTCATACTTTATATTCAGTTCTCTTCCTTCCTAAAGCTTTTCTTTAGTTTTTGTCTTAAAGGCTTACCAGTTCCCCTCTAGTTTCTTGTGCATAAAAAAGCAAAAAAAATAAAATCCTGTTTGAGCATCGCTCCCACAACTCTGTGATCATAGATCAAGGGAAAAGCTTTTATATCAGTAAAAGCATTGAATTATACATAACAATATAAAAACTCAACACATGCACACACAAACACACACATGGAGTCCTCCTCCAATTTGAGACACTGATCCTGAGTGGGCTCTTGTGTCCCGCGGAGATTGATGAAAGCTTCTCATCTTAAGGACAGGTCAGATGTACGAAGGCCAGAATACTTTCAAAGGGACCCAAATGACCTCTGGGAGCTGAAGCACCATCGTGCTCTGCCTCTACACAACCTCCCTTTAATCTCCTCCTGCTCTCTGTGAGCACTTGGTTATCCAGTGACTGAGGGAGACTCTTGTTTTTCATGTGTTGTCTTCGTACGCTCGTTTTTCTTCAGGGCTCTTGGTGCAGCCCGGTCGATGTGCTCAAAGAAGCTGCCATCACAGAGGCAGACACGTTTGGAAGCAGGAGACAAAGCTGTGGAGGGTGTAACTGCTGACAGGATGACATGAGGAAGCAGAGAAAGATGAAACATACCTGTCTGTGTGAAATGAAAGGAAAGCATCAGGATGTTTCTCCCACTTTAGAGAAAGACATGGAATCAGGAAAGTGTCTGCTGAACTAGAATAAAACTAAAAATGAGCCACATTTATTTTCTGAAATCACGGTAATTTGAGTTGAGCATGTTTACTGCGTGTGATCATCAGGCAGTTATCTGTGGAGCTGTGCAATCTGAGCTGATGTTTCATGTCTTAGCTGCAGCTGACTGCTCCTGCTTCTCTAACTGCCCTCACATGGAGCTACATGCACAACCTTGGCCACCCCCAGCTGAACGTTTCCTTACTGTGAATATCTGAGAAAAAGTTTAACTAATTTCCCAATGTGATTGAGTTCCTTGATAGAGTGTAAAAAAGGATGCAGTCAGATGCAGTAGTGACTGACAGAGGCCTGTCGGGGCTAAACCAGCATCGTGTGCTTCTCAAAATAGTCGTGTGAATCTTAATTAGTTCATTTTAGCCATCCCATTTTCATTTGCAGGTTTTTAGCAGATGGTGTGATGTTTGCTTTCAGGACTTGCTGGTGTTTGACTGAATGCTTCTCTGCAGATCGTGTCCCATCTCCTGTTTAATGGTAAGTTCTCTTGATGAAATTCTTCAGTGATTTTCCTCCAAATTCACGTGCTTAATGGTGTTTTTGCTTCCCAGGGTTTGTTTCCAGATTGCATTAAGGTTGTTTAGATTTTATTTGCAAACGTTCAAAGCAAATATGATGTTGCAGAAAAGATTTTCTTCCATGAAGCTCAGTGGCTCACCTCTCACTATAGGAAAAATGAGATTTTAACATGCTTTTTTTTCTTTCTTTTTAAGCAACTCTTTTAAGCTGTTTTCTCTGAACACCTTTAACAATAACAACAGTAATAAGAAATACTGATCCTCGGAGCTCAAAACATTTGCCCTGCTCTTTGCTCCAAAGCTTTTAGGCCTTTTTTTAATTAAAGGTGGCGGAAAATATCTGCTGCCAGTACGGTTATGATGCGCTTTGCTGTTTGCTCACACTAACATATTGAAACAAAACAGACAGACATCGGTTTTACTCACAGCTTGTGGATCAGGAGGGGAAACGCGGTCCCTGATTTTAGGAACAGACCCTCCCTTCAGCAGGAACCTGGCTGTAAATCCCTCGTTGTGGTCCTTGTGCCGACATCCAGTACAAGCCTTGGTGCTACTCTGTGGCTGACTCTCAAAACTGTAACTCCATCTATTGCTCCAACCGTCTGACAGAAATCTGACTACAGTGTCACTGTTGCATGTTGATGTATCTGGGACATGTTTTCCTTAGTAGTTACATTTAGGTGACTCTAAGGTCATAGTTAAAATCAGGGTGATAATATTTTTTCAATAGATAAAGATCCACTACATAACTTTTTGACCTTAAAACTCAGCTGTCCGGACTCGTTTAATGGCACAGTGATATCTATTATGTGCCTTTCTAGAGCTGTCGCAGCCCAGCAGCACGTAGCAGCTGATAAAACACAATATAAAACTTTTACATCCGGGTTGCCGCCTGCTGAGTTTCACTTTGTGCATGTGTTACATACTAGCAAGCAGATATAAAGAAACCAGTCGTTTTAAATGAACGCCGGCAGATTCGGCAAAGAAATAGTAGAAGACATTATCTGAGGAAGAGAGAAAACCAAGACGAGCCAAAGAGATAAGACAAGAGATGAGAAAGTTTTTTACTTAGAGGAGAGGCTCACAGTGGAGGTAGGATGCAAGATGGATGCAGAATTAGCCGTCAATAGGGGCTGAAAAAAAGTGTTTGTTCACGTCCTGCTAGTTTTGGCGTGACGCTCTCTCTGCCAGGTTAATTTTCGGAACGTCCAGACTTCGATCAGCCAGTAATAGCGTTCCCATAGAGATCTGGTACTAATTTACAAACGTTAAACCCCTTAGCCGAAAAAAAAGCGTCACACAAAAGAAAAAAAAACTAGCCGCTATCGCTAACTAAGCTAGCCGGCCGTGAAATCGGAAATAGTCCCTTTAAGTGCCTGTTTGTTTTCTCTAAGTATCACATTATTTGTATCAGAAAAGCCTCAAATTTCAAATGTGTTATCAGGTTTTGCATTATACACCCCGATCTGTTCCATTGGAGCCACTGTGCCCTTAAAAGTAACGGTGACCCATATTTTTGCAGTGACCTGATGTGTGTCTGTGTTGCTGTGGTCCTGCATGTGCAAAGCTGCCATAGGTTCCTCCCTTTGAGCTGAGAATATTCAGGGTTGTTCTCAGTGCAGGAAAGCAGAGAAACAATTTTCTTTTTAAAGAACTACTTTGGGGTTCCGTGTGAAGCCTGTGGTAAGGCTGGTGACGACAGCCTCATTCAGCTGTTTACTGAGCATTTTCATTCAGGAGAAACCAGACCTAAATCCACTGTGGCAAAGACATCAACAGTTGAGATGAAGTATGTTTCCTTGCAGTGTGCAGCGGGACAACAGCCAGGCTAGAGCAGGGATGCCCAAACCCAACTCAAGTTGCTGGACAGTAGCTGTTTAGGACTGGATTTGGGACTCCTGGTCTAAAGTAACACAACAGGCATTGCTCCTCCTGCTCAGTGTTTTTAAACTTATTTTACTCATGAAACTATATATTTTTTCATTTGATGCTAGAGGCAAAATAATTTTTAAAAAGTCATGACTTTGTTCCAATCTGACTATATGGATGTCCAGTCCTAAAAATGTTATTTCCTTACATTTACATAGCACCCATTCATAACTAAAGTATTTCTTATAAACCATGAACTTTGGCGTGTGAATGAGGATTGTTAATGTACACATTAAGCAACAAATGATTGAATGGCTGTCAATCATTTCTACAGCAGAGCTATGACCTCACATTGTTGGTTAATGTTTGTTCAGCCTCACAAACAGCTGCTTCTGTTTAAACAGATGCACTAAAAAAATCTGTTTTATTGAATAAATATCAGTGAAACTGAACAGTGGAAAGTTCGAATACAAATCCTGTTTTCTGTTGTCGGACCTGGGACTTTTGTGAAGATCTTGACTTGGCTGGAAGATGCAGTAAAAACCAAGAGAACCAACATTTACACCAAGTCAGCTGGAGCTCCTTAGTCTGGTAAATGGGAAGGTATCGGAACAAAATATGTCCATTTATGCTTTCATAGCTCAGCCATATGTACAACGCCTTCAGCCCACACACGCCGCTGAAATCACCCCACACTGTATCCCAGCCGCCCCCACTCTCTCTCACAGGCACAGTCAGAAATCACAGCCTTACAGCCAGCACCCCCACAAAAGTGAAAATGAATGTACTCGCCTCCTGTGGTGGGAGCAGAGAGAGGAGAGAAAGAGAAGACATGGCAACTGCTCAGAGTGGTGAGTCAGTGTGACAGGATTCAGACATTAATAGTGCATCGTGAGTAGTTGGGGAAATACATGTCATAAGTTCCAGCTTTGTCGTCATCTGCTGGTTTGTATTTGCTCAATATTCATTTAAAACTTTTTATCTGCAAGTCCTCTTTCGCAATCATCTCCAATATCAGCGCACAAATTCCCAAACTAGCTTCTCTGAAATGTGTGTGTGTGTGAAATGTGAGTGTGACCAAATGTGTTTCTGCTGGTTGTGTGATTCAAGTGAAGCAATAGAGAAGTCACTCAGTTTCCGTGAGTGTTTGGTTTGGCTGGCCACACTGATCTCAAACTGCGTCTCATCCCTCCCACAGCGACTCCTGTCAGCAACCCTGAAACCACAAACCATCCCGTCTGGAAACAAAGCCATTAAGTCACAATAACCGCCTCTGTGTCGTCCACACCCTTCACTTCAGTTTAACCTCCTCGTCCCGTCTCTCGCCGCTCGGTTCTTATCGGAGCGTGTTCAGACCAAGATATTTCTGTGCCACAATCAGCACTGAGCTGCTCCCATTATCAGTAATTGCATCTGTAGTAACGGCTTGTCCTGTCCGGTGAAAGTGAGTTTGAGTTACTGATTTAGTTTGAGCTAATAACAGCTCAAACTGCAGAACTGGACCAAGTTTGCTGATTTGTGTAATCAGGTATCCGTGGATGAAAGTGATGCTTGCGGGCTGCAGCGGTGCACTTAACCTTTGCGTTGACTGACTTTAACTGAAACATAAGTTCATCTTATTTCTGACAATAACTTCTTCAAACTGTGTTTTCTTCAAACAGGTCATCATGCACAGCAGCTACACACCCAGAAACACTGTTCAGCCAATTTCACACAGAAACCAACTAACAGGACTGAAGGAGTGTGGTCACAGTGAGGGTCTTCATGCTGAGGTGAGCCAAAACACGCTGCTCAAATACTGGCTTTCTAACTTGACTTGGGAGTGTTAAAAAAAATGCAGTCCACATTCAGGCTTGGATATTTACAGAGGCAATGAGCTCCCTCGCTGCAACCACACTGCTCTTACACCATGTTTACACACTAAAACTGAATTAAACATTTATCTGGTTTTCAATCAGCATCCTGTAACTCTTCAATCATTCAATCTGTTCATTTCATTTTAACAATCCCAGTTTGTCTTTAACTAAATTAAAATAGAAACCTAATCATTTCTGCACAAGTCTAATTTAAAAAAACACACATTTCAGTAACAGCAGCTCAAATCTCAGATCAGTCACGAGGAAATGGGACATTCTAGAAAAAGGTTTTATTGATTTATTAACAACCAAAGGTTTGTTTTCAGTGCTGACAGCATTTGCTACATACTTTGGTGTGAATCAGAGCTGCATTTTGCCCCTTTTATCTTCTTGTGGTAAATGCTGACAGGAACAGTGTACAAACCAGAATTATTCACCCTCACCTGATTTGCTAACTTGAGTATTTGTTTACGTTTAAATGCCCTTCCCTCTGTCCTCATGAGCATTTACAGGCACTAAACATTTCTGTGAAGACCGACTGATGTGTGTGGTCTGCCTCCCTGTAACAGCCAAACATATTCCAGGAATATTGATAAGATAAAAAAAAGGCAGAGGGATCCCAATGGCACGACCGGACTGTTTGAATTTAGCTAAAAATCAGTGGAGCAATCAACATCCGTATTACGTCAAGTTAGCAAAAGCACACAGTCTTTCAGTTTGTGCCTGTTGCAATGCTTCTGCTGGCAACTGAGGTCCAAAGGCTATGCTAAGAGTCTACACCCCCCACCCCCCAACAATCAAACAAGGTAGAACAAAAGCACAAACAGACCAGAACAATTTGTACACTAGTAAGTTTTTTTTTTCCTTTGTACATGTAAGTAAATTTACATCCATTTCTGTTCCTGAACTGTGTCCTTCCTTTGATCCCCGAGTGGTCCCATTCAGCTGAGGCTCCATCTGAATCAAAGGGCTCCATGCTACTGATCAGACATGTTCGCTCTGTGACAAAAAGGCCATTTGCAAATCTCCACGGAGAGTCCTGCGTGCAGAGATTCGTGCTCCTCAGTTTGATTCTTGTAAAGACCAGCTTGCAGAATGTGCTTTAAGAAATTCTGAGTGAAATAGCGTAAAAGTTCCCATCCATGTTCTGGTTTCTCACTCAGTTATCATGGACATGAGTGAACCAAAACAATAATCACAAGTACACCCAGGACATGAAAATATATATATTTTTATAATATATATAAAATGTTTTTATTTAATCCGATATGTACACTTTGCACAAGATGTCTGGGAAATAAGTTTCTCAAAAATGAAGCTCTGCTTCACCAGGTTACATCCAAATATTCTGAAGGGCAAAAAAATCTCAGAACTGACAAAACGTGCCACCCTAAAACAAAAGAGCAAAAAGTAACTTGTTTCCAGTACATCCATTGGCCAACAGCGCTCTTTAATCCCACAGATGTAGTTTGCCTAAAAACCGCTGTAGTCCAGTTGGTCAGGCAGAATAATCCTTTAGTAGATGACTTCGTAGACGGTGGCCTTCTTGTCACCAGATCCTGTCACGATGTATTTATCATCTGCTGAGATGTCACAGCTCAGGACCGAGGACGACTCCTTTGACTGTTAAAGCAGAAAACCATACGAGTTAGACAGGTACCCGTTTAAACTTAAGCCAGAGCCTTGCAGGATTTGGGGGGGGGGGGGGGGGGGGGGGGGGGGGG
>JAVQJG010284446.1:0-13520 GCA_036024015.1 Craterocephalus amniculus | reverse complement strand
ATAATAAACGGGCGAATAAAAATAACCCAAGTGGGTACAAAATCGTCATGGACCAGAGAGAATATGGCCAGTTGAACAGACTGCCACATTTCACATTATTGGAGTATTTTAACTTTGATGGCGCGCCGCGATGCGTTCACTGTCGGCTCAGTCAGCTGTGGATGTAAGCCGGTCACAGCGCTTTCACTTCTAGTGAGTATTTCACATGAGTATGCGATCTAGGACAGCACTGCATACTACAAAATCACAAACTAAGCCACTGAGTACATAGTATGCTTAGTATACTCAGTTTTGGATTTTAAGTATTTAGTATGGAAGTATGCGATTTGGGACACAGCATCGGTATGTGAAGTTAAAAAGAACTCCATGTAAAAACTGATCATATGGAAGGTCCACCTGATGAACAGGTCAATTCTGAACTGTGATAGCCTCAAACAGCCTTTCTGTGACACCCCCCAGAACACAGGTTTGGACCCCTCCCCTCCAGTGTTGTAATCGCAATGTTTGACCCCAAACAGCCTTTGCAGAGGAAAAAAAAGAAAAACGAAGTTCAGATTCAGTCTCCAGGTTCTGGACTCTCTCAATCCTTTGCGTTGGCCTGGTCTGGACAGGTTCTGGCTTGTTTCTGAAGGCGGCTGTCACTCAGGAGGAAGACCAGCTGTCTTCCAAACCGAGTGATTCCAGGCTACCCCTGATGAAGTGTTCTCGGGCAAGACACTGAACCTCACATTGCCCTCCGAGCTCCGACTTAGTACATAACAACAGAAGCATGTAATGTAAAAGTCGTCAACGAGACTAGAAAATAGCTATACAAGTACATTACAGTTCATCTGAGCTGGATCTTGATAGTTTCTTTTTCTGGCCCAGGTCCCTGCTAAAGACAACATTTACTCCTTTACAACAATTTTTCTGTTTTACCCATACAAAGACAGTCTGGATCATTTTGCATCCCTTCACTTTCACACCATTATTTCTGTTCTGACCCAGTTCTGGCCAACATCTGGGTTGGCTCTGGACTCCTCTCTCCTGCTCAAGGCTCCGTTCAGGTATTCCTCTCTGTGTCGATAATCTGAAACTCCATCAGCTCAGATGTGAATTTGCATAAACTCTGGTGCTGGAAGAGTGCTGCGGAGGGACGTTCCCACTCCCCCCATCATTCATGTTGCCCTCATCTCATGTTGCCTGAGGATGATAAATGTACCCCCCCCCCGCCTCCACCACCACCAGCCCACCCCCATCCCCTCATCATGTCCCTCTTACAGCTTGCCGTCAGCAGGAAGGTCCTCAAATGTTCCAGTTGAAATAACACTTTTTTTTCTCTTTTTTTTTTCACCCCCCCAAATGGTCCCATCCTCCCCCTTCTGTCCTCCCAGCTTTCAACATCTTTTAAGTTGTGGAGCAGAACAGATGGCAGTGCATGTAGCTGACCTAAAATCCATCTGTCCTCTGGGGGATGTTTGGAGCTTCCTCCTATAAGTGACGGAGGAGGAGGTCAGCTGATCGAGATGTATCGGCATCAGGAGGCCACGCAGACTAGACGGACCTAAAACTGAAGCAGAACTCTGTGGGTGACATTTAACAGCAAACAGAGGTTTTCAGATGATCTCTTCTCAGACTTAGAAATACGGCACCAGGTGATCTGGGCTCTTGGCAGAGATTTATTTCTTGGCTCAGAGCTGCTGCTTCTCTTCCCGTCCACATTCCCAACGGACAATCGGACACAAAGCCAGCACTGCTGTTTATTTTCTACCTATACAGTTTATTACATATGGAGCCAAAAGATGAAAATAAAATATGATATGTGGCAGCAAATCTTTCTTAGGCCCAGAGTAGGATCTGACTTATGAGGCTCCAGAGGAGCTTCCACAGTATACGCCGACTGGATGCAGGATGACTATTTGTGCATCATTTGTGTGTTTTAACAGGTTTGAATGGTCTCATCAGTAGCAGTTTGACTGATTCTCGGCATGTTACCTGGTTATTTACTCCACTTTGAATCAATGAGTGAGCTAAACCAAATAGGACAGCGTTCAAACTGGTGTCAGTCACTGGTGGCCTCCGCTCCTGCGGCTCTCGTTTCCCCGGGCTGGGTCGGCCGCACATCCGGCGGCCGCCACTCCGGCCATGGGCCGTCCTGCCGGGGGATCGCCGCCATCAGACTCCCGGCAGCCGCGCTTCCCAGCAGCAACTGGCCTGGGTCCAGGATCTCTCCGGCCACCTCTGTCAGTTTCTTCCTCCCTTCTGCTGCCTGCACACTGGCTCAAATAGTGTCTTTAATTGGCAGGGGAGGAGTCCTTCCACAGGTGCTAGTGAAAACTCCCACTAGCTTGCAATAAAAACAAGTTAAAAACATGCAAATAAAACGGATAAAAAAACACAAAAACCATGCTAAAACCAAGCTAGTGAGACACAGTCCAGTTTCTGCAGCACCTGATTTTCCAGCTTGTGAAACATGACTCAAAAAATCTAAATAGTTACTAGTTCATTACTTCTGTAAATTGTTATGCCATTACTTGATTAGTTACTACATTTGAAAAGTAACTCCAGTACATATTACTTTACATTCCCATTCCGTTTCTAGCCCTGGCAATTCAGTAGTCTTCTCCAATCAATCCTGCAATTTGCTTGTTCATTTCTTTCTGGGTTGCCGGTAACCACCTTCTGAATACTGAAAAAGCAAGAAATTTAATAAATTGAAGATGACAATGCCAGCATTCAATGGGCTCAGATTGTGAAAGAGTGGCTCAGGGAGCAGGAGATATCATGTTCACACATGGATTGGCCACCACAGAGTTCAGACCTGAACCCCATTGAGAATCTTTGGGATGAGCTGGATGAGGCTTTATGCAGTGATCAGACTCTCCCATCATCAGTACAAGATCTTGGGGAAAAATTAATGCAATGCTGGCTCGAAATGAATCCTGTAACATTGAAGAAGCTTCTAGAAACAATTTGACAGAGAATGTGACTGGAATCAAAGTAAAATGTGGTCAAATTAAATATAATATTACAAATAACTTGAACTGAGGTTGTAACTTGGACATTTATGGGCGTGCAAATATGTCAGGACTTTGTTCATTTTCTGGAAAGATGAACAGTTAGACTTGTGTAACTGTCTCACTTGAGGTAAGTTGATGTCAGTGTTCAGCATGTGCGGCATCATCCAGAGACCACATCAGTGCATTGCTATGAGTCAGAGATCAGTCAGAGTCTACCTCTGAGACTACACCCTGAGTCCGACCTCTGCCATGCACCACCTCTTTTTGACTGTAGGCAGGAAGGGGATGATATCCCCAAGATGTGTCCAAAACAAAGAGGACTGATGTCGGGTGGAGGATGTGGAGGCAACGCTGCTGGAGAGCTCTCTGGATGGCTTCCCGTCACCTCTGTGTGAGGAGACAATCGATCACTGTGTGAGTTTGTGGGACTGAGTGCTGAACGGTGTGATTTACGATGTGGATGATGTTGTTGGCAGACGCAAAAGGAATTATTTTATTTTATAAGAAGCAGAGTGGGGATGATGCAAACTGCATTTTGTTTCAGGTCAAACTGAGGGAATGTGGACAAAAATGTGTTTGTTTCTGTACTAACTCAAAGTGTTAAAATGTCAGAGTGAAGGTTGATGGAAATGTGCATATCTTCTCTTTTTTCTTAAATTCAGAAAAAAAGATATTTTCATTTGCAAAGTTAAAAATGTGCAATCTACAGAGAGCAGCAGAGAGAGGAAAAGCTATCATATCTCAAGTCTTTGAATGAGAAAAAAAACAATAAAAAAATCATGTAACAACAGAGTATGGTTAACCCAGGTATGATATGGCTAAAAGCTAATGTAACATTTTGAAACATAAATTCTTTCACAATTCCTGGGCTGGTCTTACAGATGGTAACTCTGCAAAGCACTAGGAAGTTACTGCTGATAAAAGCTATCCAAGTGATACAACTGTCATCAGGGAAGCAACAAAAATGAACAAATGTGAAAATGATGCCTGAAACATATTCAAACCATAAAGGAACACAGTCAGTCAAAGTTGTTTGGTGTTAAATGAAAACCAAAAAGTTACAATAATTATGGAGTAATCAGTATCATGGTTCTGGAAGATTCTTTAACCACCAGATTAATTGGTTGCAGGTGAGGGTGTCAGGATTGGGTATAAAACCAGCATTAAACAAAAGTTTAGTTTTTCCAACAAGGATGGGTCGTGTCTCACCATTTTGCAGCAGGCCGGGGGGAGGGGCTTATGTTTGATGGAAATACCATGAAGCCAATCAAATGCATGCAGGACGAAACCATGTGGGAGACAAATCTGAAGGAGATAAATCTTTGAAAAGAGCCGGACCTCTCATCGCATGAAGGATGAATTCAGTCTCTATAATTCCCATGAACAGTATTTCATGACATCCATTGGCTGAGTACTTAAGAGTGCAACTGACTGAGGTGAGAATTTAAACAGAGTAAGAAATGCAGAAGAAAAAAACTGAAATGTGGAGGTGGTTGGATAAACAATAAATTTGTTGTTGTTCTTCAGTGTTTTCATTTTTAAAAAACTCAATAAAACATAAATAAATACATTCAGTTACATTCGTAATCTGGATTGCTTTTCCTCCCCCAAGTATTTGGCCAGCGGATCGGTCAGTAACTTTAGGAATCTACCACACATGGCTGGTGGTCAAAAACACTCATTTAGAGTCCTGAACAATGTTGTCAAGAACAAGTGAAAGTAAAACCACTCTGATCAAAGCAGAGGATCCCTAAACCCAGAGTGGAATTTATCAGAAACATCTGTGTCCTCTGCATAACTGCTGAAGAGATTTTATATAAAAGCATCAAGCAGAACCAGATGAAATAAAATACACTGATGTGATTGACAGGCATCAGCTGAACCAAAGGTCTCATTCATTTTGAGCCCAACTGGCTGAAACTCCTCCCACACACACTGATATGAGATTTTAAAATAAGTTCTGGAAATCTGAAAACCTTTTTTCTGTAACTTTTCCACTTTTGTTTTTGATTTCAGGTTAAAGCATCACATGTACGGGTCATTTCCATTAAAAATATGCCAGATCTAATCTCCTTGAGAAAAAGTTTTTTTTACACAATACATGTGGTAATTTCATGAAAATACATTACTCACTGATTGTTCATATGTACAAGTCAAAGTGGAAGCTGCTAATGCTAACTGGCTTATAAACGTGCTGTGACGGGTGGTTTCTGCCAATTGCTGAAAGAGGGGTGTTGTATAACAGCACCTTCTCTCTAGTTCAATGTACACTGTTCTCCTCACTCATGGTTCAAAGCTGTGCAGAATTGCTGTATAGCTCCTAGCAAAGATAATGAAGGTAGGACTGAACAAATGTTCTTACTATATGTCTATCAGCTGCCACATTGTGAAGGAGCAGCTAACAAGAAACATTCACAAAAACCACCAACAGACCACCAGACAGACACAGGTATTTTTGGCATCTATACAAAAACAACCACAAGTTTTAAACAGAAATATCACAATAGATGTTTTACTCACCGGTCACAAAATAGCTGTTGGTGCGATGACAGCCATGTTTCTGTCAGTCTGTCCGAGGGGAGCTGTGGCTACACATGTAGTTTTCCATCACCAAGTATAAAGAGTGGATGAATAATGTGTCCAATATAATCACTTTAAGTGCTGCCAGTAATAAAGCACAATATAAAACTCATATTTTTTATTATTATGATAACTATCATTATTATTATTACAAAATTATCTGAACAAATTTTGAACGACTCCTAGGTGTGGCAATGTTTATGGCAGGCAACCGCAGCACCACTTTTCAGCACATTTTAAGGGTATGATATGAAAATCCAATGTTTGCACCTACCATGTGCTTGAATCCAGCTCACCCGATCCGGATCACCCCTTACATCTATTCACTGTACCTTATTGCATTTTGGAAATTTCCTGAAAATATAATAAAAATCTTTTTGAGTTATGTTGCTCTCAGACAGACCGCTCTCAGACATTCTGCAGTGTCATCAACACCTTGTTAAACCTGTTGCTATATGTGTATTTCTGTGTATCACAGCATGATGCAAGAGGCACGTCATAGCTGATTTTTTCCTCAAACAAGTAGTTCTGGTACCTAGCTAGGAACAGAAGGAAGGGAACAAGGAAGTGAAAGAAAATCACTCATTCATCCATGACTGCTTTGAGAATGCTGTCTTTCAGAAGTAAACCTGATATTTGCAGACAGTCTAAAGATGTTGAAGCGCTGCCAAGAACTGCTGGTCCCTCAGATATAGAGGGTGAATTGATGGAACAGCAGCTGCTCTGGTGTAACATGACAGCAGTAAAATTCAGCCATTTAGGGTTTTGACCTGATTGCTTTTATATTTTTAACAGCTATGGCTGCAAATGATGATTAAAAATGTTGCTTCCTCTTTATTTGACAAAAAACAAACATTGATTCCATTGGTCTGTGGTTGCTGTTGTGGGGGAAAATGTTTACATTCAGCCTGAGGTGAGTGGTCTGGCAAACAAATTCTTCATAAAAATGAAAAGACTGATGAATCTTATATTACATATTACAAGATAAAGATGAAAAAATTGTTATTTATGATGAATTTTGTGATCCATTCCATCAAATGAAATGCAAAATTTTCCTTTAACTTTCTTTTTATATAAAAGCATTTTTGTGGGTATCCATCCATTTTAGATTAAATGAGCTGCCATCGGAGCCGAGTTTTAATCGTTCCTCTGAAAAAAATAATATATTTGAACATTTGAACATATCATAGCATATATAACATATCTGCTCTCATTTCCCTTCTAATCATACACACCCAATGTTTTTGTGTGTTTAAGCTTTGGTGCAGGATGCATCATGAGTTATATGCACATAAATGCATAAATCTGTGCATACTGGAAGTCTGAAATAGCCATGTAAAGGATATTCTTTTATTATTTGGATTCCTAAAGCTGCAGTCTGCAACTATAATAAAATTATTGTTTTGTCATATTTTATAAAACTGACACTATGTACAGACAATAGTACATGAGAATAGTAATCTGTGAAAAAAATAGGCTGCAGTAGTCCCTCCTACTGCCTCTACAGCGATTTTGCAGGAATCCACCATTTGCGAAAATGGAGCATATTATTTGTGAGTACAGGAAACGTTTATTCGTACATCAAGTTTGACTATTGGGGAGGAAGGTTTCGATGTTTGGCGTTTATAAACAATGAACATGGCAGCATGTTTATTCTAAGGACTTGGTGACAGTTTCCTTCTTTTACCTGCTTTGGAAGTCGGAAAACCAAAGTTTGGGTCCACTGGATACTCCAGAGGCGCCGGACGCCCGGTGAATTTCATCATTTCATCCAGGAGTTATGTCCAGATGACGGCCGCTGTCGGGAAATTTCCTCATCTGATCCCAGTGAGGATCTGATGGTAGGATTGCTGCTGCAGTTCCTTCCAGGATACAAACTACAGCATCTTTCTCCGCAGCAGAGCCTCCATCAGCCTTCAGTAAGTAAGCCACTAGCTTCCAACCGTGCCCACATCTTCCAGGAGAGAAGAGTGATACCCGTCATTGAGCTAGCTACATAGCAAACATAGCTAACGTAGCTCCAGTCTCCTGCCTTCACCATCAGAGAAGCCGATTAAATGCAGCATGTGCCTGACTTCTGTTAGTGTCTTGTTTAGCTTTTATTTTTACCAACACTCACTCAGCAGGTTGTTGTTGGCCGTCAGCTATTGCTGAACCCATTAACTTGTGGTGTTGTAGAGTCAGCTAGTCACAAATTTTGGTACAATACTGATGCACACACAATACAGACAGAATGAATGATTTTGACATTTTTCTATACTCCTTGTTAAAAACAACTTAAATTTATTTATATAGCAAACATCCACACCGTCATTAGTCAGTTTGCCTCATTGTGAATGAGGGGAGCTACATGATCTGAAAGGATTTAAAACAATAGACTGTAAAACAAATCGGTTTAGAACCGATGCCGAGTTGGCCATGTTGTGTTGTGTTGTGTATACTGTTAATTTGCGTCGCGGTCACAGCCGCTGCGCATGCGCCGCAGGGAGGAGGTGCGGGGGATGGAGTTGGAGGCAGGACTTGAGCGCAGCAGGAAAGGAGGGGGAGTGACCTGAGACTTGTCTGTTCAAAATGTCAGGCTAAGTTCGCTCTCCTCTCAGGGTTGCAGACTGCTGCTTTAATGGATTTTACATGAAGGAAATAGTTTTTGACTTGTTGAAATCTGAGAGACTCTGCCTCACTGAAATGCTCATATTATATCCTGCCATGTTTTTTGTCTTTTAACAATTAAAGGGGTACTGTGTAATTTTTGGGCACTAGCGGATGCTGAACCTGTAACTTCCCAAAGGGCAGATGGCACTTTTGTAAAATGGAACAGCTTCCATCCTGTTTTGAAATTGTGCTACAGACCACTTTCACCAGCTGATAGTGAAGTAATTTGGGTTCAGGAAATTTTCTCCATTGAAGGATTGGGCCCTACTAGCGGAGGTATGTGACTGAGTGCTTCTATTTATATATGATCCATTTATCTCCTGGTTGCTTTGAAAACGGTAGCATTAGCATGTAGCTTATGGGTCATTTTCAGCATCTGAAAACCAGAAAACTAAACCAGCCAGTTACTAATCGTTCACTTACTACTTTGATATTTACATGAATTATACTAAATACATTTATTGCTTGAAAACCTGCATTACTGATGCAAAAAGGTTTAGGGAGTCATGTTAGCTTTGGACTGTAGCTGATTAGCTTAAACTAGTCTCATTTTGACACAGACGTCTACTTCAACGTTTTGCAGCTCATCAGGACTTACTGCTGTTGTTTTGAATACATGTTGCTAGAAGATGTGGAAAAGTAAATCGATGGAGGTCACGTGATCACGAGTGCCAGATCCGTTACCACAAAGTTACAATGTCGGGTTTCTGAAGAGGGCAGGCGCTTCGGAGCGCTAACACTCATCAAACATTGTATATTTACCCCAGAAATGTCCATGATTACTCACATTAAGCTGGTGTTTGGTCCCAAAGTTACACAGTATTGCTTTAACCTAATTAATCATCAAATGCTTCTTCAGTTGTTTTTCATTTGTGTCACTGACATTTCTAGCCTTTTGTTGCCCCTGTTCCGTCTTCTCAAAGATGCCTCAATGCCATCTAAATTCAAATGAGCTTGTATTTTCATGAAATGTTAAAATGTCTCAGTTTCAATATCTGATTTGTTGTTTATGTTCTATTGAGAATAAAATATTGATCAGATTTGGAAACCATTTTATTATTTTTTTTATTTACCTTTTACACAGAGTCCTGACTTCTGCGTTGATTTCCTTACATAGGCTGTTGTTTATATGAATGTATGACAGTCAGATTGGCTTAAACTGAGCCTTGAGATGACATTGTTATGAATTGGTGCTTTACAAATAAAGGTAAATCAGGGTCAAATTATATACATGTTTATTAATGATGATTTTTTAAAAATGGTAATACATTGTTTGATGTGCCAGTAGAAATTATACAAATTTATATATATATATCTATATATATATATATAAATGTAAATTTGATATAAACACAGTTAGTCTAAACCAAAAGAAAACACTACACAGTGCAATCTATTTTTTCTTAGTTTCTCCCGTGATTTGCCAAAACATGAATTTTACCTGATATCGTCTTATACATTTTATCTTTTACAACAACAGATAGAAATGACAGGCAGCAACATACCAACTACAGGTCTGTTATCGAGGCTCCAGATGGGAGGACCAATTACCGAACACTAAGCATATGATGGACACACTTGAGTGATACTAACATCCATCAGCAGGTATAATTTTTAATTAACTCTGTTGAGGAAGGACCAGCTTCTGCTCTGACTTCTGTTAGAGATGCAGTGCAAGTTCTTCACATTCTTTTAAAATGTAACACTTTATTCAAAGTTAAAGATTAAGGACAATCTCTCTCCAAATGTGGGCAGCAATGCCATCATGGTTATGATGGAGTGACAGCTTCATGTATTTTTCCAGATATCACTGTACCCATTCCACCTCAGTACATCCTGGTTCTCATCCAACATAAGCTCTTCTTCAATGATGATGTCAGTTTTTTGTCATGTTTTATCGCAGTGCTGTCATCAACCCCTAACAATAAAATGGAACATAATAATTTCACCATGTTTTTAAATTTAAATAAGAACAATCATGTTGTAAAAATAACATTCCCTCTAACTCCTTCCGTTAAAGCTGTAATGACGATCCAGTTTTCTTTAAATTGATTAATCTATGAGATTTACTTTACTGTAGGATTTCTGTGATGATAACTGTAGGGCATGTGGCTTTCTTGTCTGGACAATACTGATGTGAAGCAAATATTCTGTGACAGTGGTGGTCCTTTCACTATGCCTTCTACTGAGGATGTT
Source organism: Craterocephalus amniculus (assembly GCA_036024015.1). Classification (NCBI taxonomy): domain Eukaryota; kingdom Metazoa; phylum Chordata; class Actinopteri; order Atheriniformes; family Atherinidae; genus Craterocephalus; species Craterocephalus amniculus. Next base: position 3,093 of record JAVQJG010284446.1, on the reverse strand, counting down.
CCCCTGACTACATGGCTAAAAGGCTAACCTTTTGGCTGGCTGGTCAGTGTGCATGATGCTTACCTCAGAGGTTGTGGGTTCAGTTTCTACCCGGGCCCTGCTTCATATTATATGTAATCTATATCTATATCTAATGGACATGTGCAATAACTTGCTACCTCTCAACAACTTATGTCTGCCAGCAAGTCTCTGTTCATCGTCTCTGTTTTCGTCCTGTTTATAGTCACTTCAATTTGTATAGTGTTCCATTGTTTCTTTTTGATAAGTGCATGCTTGTTTTGGTTATTCATATTTTATATTCTATATTTATATATTACTTTTGCACAAAGGGGAGAGCTGTGCCTCAATTTTGTTGTGCTATTGTGCTCTGTACTATTGTACAATGAAAATAAAGACTCTTAAATCTTAAATATTGTCACAATCTCAGTTTTCAAACTCATAAATTACATATTTCCGAAGTACAATAATTCTGTCTTTAGTTCAGATAAAGATAAACACAAAATAATACAAACCTGATTTTCAGCTGCTAAACAGATAATTGTGCTTCGTGAACTTCTGCTTATATTCAATTCACTCCATAATGCTGCCAATCAAAGCCTGTCTTAATAGGAACAACACTTATTTTCCAATGTCGAAATGAAATCAACGCCTTACAACAGCTGATCTTGTGCTTGTGATGGATGGAAACGCACTAAGAGACTCATTTTATGGCACTTATTTATTACCTTATAACTTAGAAATAAAATTAGGTCACTATGAGGAGTGGACCTCCTCCTCCTACACCTCCCAGATCATGAGACCCACCATACCAGTACGCTGCTGATGGTTCCAGCTTCATAATGAGAACATGTTGATTTACTGGATGTTGCCCAGAGCAACAGGGACAATTTCCAGCTGAAAAGCACTGCTTGATTTCAGAATACCTGAAATAAAATAAAGGTTTATACATATTTGCACATATTTGACCCCAGGCCCCTCAGAAAATAAATATCTGGTTTACTCTTGCATGAGTATCTTATTTCTATCAAGCCTTTTCTTCATGTATTTTTCTCTTATTCAGATCAGACCCATGTGTAGAAGCAGCCGTTTGGATGATAGGAAATAGTTAAAATTCTTGCTGTAGAACAGGAAACAGCAGCGGGGCCACATGTGGGTGGTCAGGTGGGATTAAGTTTGTGTGGATGCCCAAACGTGAGGGAAACAGAGGATGCCAGCTCGGAGCTCCGTCCTCCTTCTGTTTCACCCTGCTCTACTCTCACATGATTAACAACCCAGAGCTGCAGAGTTCAGGGTAGATTCGAGCCAGCGACAAGCCCCCTTTTAACACCAGCTTTGTTTTGTAATGACCCCCTAAACTGCTCACGATCCATTTTCTGTCCATTAGCGGCGGTCGCTGCCACTAATATTCTTTAATTTACTCCACAAAGGAGGGGATTGTCCGGGGCTGCTCTGCACTTAATGTCTGCAATTACATCAGGTTACACATCCTGAAGTGACCCCCAGGGGCCTGATAGAGTGCTCCCCACCAACACCTCCCTCCTAATTTACCCTGAGCTGGTCCGAACACCTGAGAGCTTCCTGACTGATGCACCTCAGTCCAGATGTCCTCCATGTGTCCAACTCCTCCATTCAGGAATAAAAGAAGAAATGCAAGGATGTGAGTGGATGGTGCAGATGTCCAACGTCCACCAAGAAACCTGCATTCAATTACAGGCGGCACAATGCAGGTTCTGTTCCAGAAACGCTCTGAGAGACTCATTTTATGGCACTTATTTATTACCTTATAACGTAGAAATCAAATTAGGTCACTGTGAGGAGCGGACTTCCTCCTCCTCCCAGGTCAAGCTGATAAAAGCGAGCCGGGGCCAAAGAAAACAAAACTGAAATTCAGAGTCTGTTCTGGATGGAGGAACGATGATGAGGAGGAGGAGGAATGGGGGAGGTGTGTGGTGCTGGAGTCCAGCCTCTCCTCTTTTCATTACAGGTGTCCACAGAGGAGCCTGGAGCGCAGGGCCTGCTGCTGGGTTTTACGACACCCTCATCCACCAGAGCTCTCCCGGGACCCCAGGGTCGCTTGCAGGAACGGACGCCTGCTTCAGCACGGGGGCCCCAACAACGAGTCCGTGCCGGGCCAATTAGATGGAGAATAAAAGAGAGAACACAGAAATATGACCAGAAATAAGAACTACAGCTGCTGCTGGACAGCTTTAACACACACACACACACACACACACACACGCACACACACACACACACACACACACACACACACACACACACACACACACATACACACACACACACACACACACTTCACAACACACACTCATCACTTTTACATGACATTATAAAAATAAAGAAATTATAAAAAACTGGTGTAAAAACCCAGATAGAATAATTCCTGCATGTAAACTCTGAAGTACATTAATTTGTTCCTCAGATGTTTGTCAGACTTTTGTCAGACTTTCTTGGTGCTCTGCATCTTTGTGTAAAACTAGTTAAATATTTTTCCACATGAATTCATCCCCAGATTTCCCTGTTTTTTTCTGTCAGCAAAGCAACACATTGTGGTGTGCCAGGTGTAAAAAAAATTGTTTAAAAGTTAAAGCTATTCAGTATTCATCTTACTCTTGCTATATTTACATTTTTTCTATTTAGAATAAAAATCAACTTAAAACAATGTTGTAAATATGATAGTTAAACACATAAATACAGGTCAAATATGACACTAAATGGAAATGTTACAACTTCAGTAAATCTAAATATTCTGAGTTTTGTATAAATATTAAATCTAATTAATGTTTAAATCTGGACTTAAGTCTCATGTAAGAATCAAAATTTTGACCACTGTTGTGAGTTTATATTTCATTAGATGATTTGAGATAAAGATATTACACATGAAAATTTCTCCTACGTTCAAGATATAAGTTTAGCATCAATTTTTTGAGTATTCCTTAAAGCAACCTCGGATTCGGCCATCTGCAGCACAACCCATAGATAGATAGATAGATAGATAGATAGATAGATAGATAGATAGATAGATAGATAGATAGATAGAGAGATAGATAGATAGAGAGATAGATAGATAGATAG
>JAVQJG010284399.1:0-12252 GCA_036024015.1 Craterocephalus amniculus | reverse complement strand
AGCAAATAAACGACTGCTTTAAGTCTGATGTAAACCTACACTGATGTGTATCTGTGAGCCCAAACTGAAACGAGGTAGCCTACACAGTTTTCTTGGAGCACATTATTCACTTTCTACTACACACTCTCACACACACTTCCTCCAGGTGAGTCTTAAATATTTTTTTGCGTTTATTTGATCCCCATTAGTTTTTGTTAAGCAGCAACTAATCTTCTGAAGTAGCAGTACTACATGAGACTAAATATTGAGCTGTGTTATATAGATTTTATTTATTTTTCCAACCGACACTGATTGTGTGCTCGTCGCCGCGTTACATCAAATAATTGATCTATGGCGAGCGTCTAGCTTCTTTAACAGGTGGGACTGGGCAGTTGGCTGATTTAGGATCGGTCATTTAGAGAGTTGCACAGACAAAGGCTACTTCGTAAGACAAATAGTTTAACAACTGAGGATAAGGGGACACATATACTCGCGACTGGACTCACGTGTTACCTGCGTAGGTGTCGGGGGACATCAATATAATGATGACTTAATAATAACTCTGTTAAGGGCACTTACTCGGTCAAGAGGGCAAGGGCAAGTGCTCCAGCACCACCTGACGTCTATCTGTGCACGGCACTGGCTGGAATTGAAGCAAAAAATATGATACAACTTTACCATTAAATCCAATGAGTGATGTCTATAATTTTATACAGGCTATCATGTATCTTCACACCTGCATCTTTGCATATATTTTAAAAACTGAAGGCAAGCTGTAAAGCTTCTGGAGCTCTGGCATAAATTTGGCTCAGACCCTGTAAGACAAAATGCCACTTAGTGCACAGCTGTTCTAATTTGGTGACGTGTTGGATTCCTTTGGTAAACAAATTACATGTGAAATTGACCATCCCCTACTTGTGCAAGCTTAAAATGATGCTCAGGATTAAACCTTAGCATTTTCATGGAGCTTTTACAAAGAGAAAAGACCAGGGCTATCCAAACGTCAAATCAACCTGTGTTAAAGACTATTATTGGTATGTTCTATACCTCGCAGTATGGCGCTATGGGTTGAAATGTGTCATTAAAGCCATATTTGGGGTTCTGTCTTCCAGGTGTGTTAAGTGCCATACGTTATCTTATTTCAGTCTTTTCTCACATTTTGACACTGATGTCACTGCTTATATGCTTGTCACTTAACTGAATGGCTTCAAGTCTCTTCTTGGAATGAGTCACCACTCATCACTTGCTCTGTGTCTGCACATAATTATATGATTGATGGGTGAGGACAAGCAGAGCATGATGTGGAACGTCATTCTGTTAGATACTGTCAATCACACAGAGGCGAGCCAAACAAGGAATGAGTGGGCAAGTCTTTGTTTTCAGTCTCTCTGACATTCTAATTAAAAATGTCTACTGAATATTTAAAATACAGAAAAAAGATAAAAGAGCTTAATCAGGATGTTGTCTATTGAAAAATCAAGGCTAAGTTCTATTGGCATGTGACAAAAGGTTAGAAAAATAAACTGAGGAGAAATTGTGTTTTGTCACTGTAAGCCTGCATGAGACTGAACTTTTATTTGCCTTAGTCATAGGAAACATCTTCGAGTTGGTGGTCAGTTCCTGAAAGATAAATAATAAATTAGAAACATTGGACTCCCTACTTGTTTTCAGCAGCCCCCAGCAGTGGTCACATCCAGTGTGAAATAACTGAGCTATCTCTTTGACGTGCTCAGAGACAAGCTGTTATGATTACTCACTTTATCACATATTATTTTGTAACACTGCTGGGTTTTGATGATGAGCCTTCATTAAAGCATTGCATACATGATATCCACCTCCAGCTGTGCCCTGTACTGCCATGCAATCAACCCTTTTCAACATAACACAACAAGCATACACTCAACAAAAGTATTGAATCTCTGGGCAAGATTGATCATAAAACTTAATTATTTACCTAAAATATAAATGTTGAAATAGAAACCCAATTCTTTTGCAGCTTTTGGTTCATTAGGAAAAGTTATCATTCTAAAATTGTAACACTTGTGCAAGTTGATTAAAAATTATGTTATGTAAGTGGTTCCCAACCCACTTTCACTGTGGACCCGCACCTGCCCTGTGTTGAAAACATGCTTCTATTTATGCTCCCACTAGCTGCTTCGCAACACGAATGAAGCTTTCTAGCTGACTCTTTTCATCTGGTAAAATCAAAGTTAAGGTAATTCTCAAAATACAGCTTAACAAACTGACTTGATTGATTAGATGATATGAGAAGCAGAAAATAATCTTTAGCTGACCTGAGTGAATTGTAGCTCTCAGGTCTCTTACACACCACAGTCAGCCATGGGGTACATCTGGAGCGTTGGTGAACATCTGTTTGTTTTGCATTGTCTGTCTGGGCCTTGTCTGTTTGTCTTTTTTTTTTTGGCTGAATTGACTTGTATTATCAGTGCACTGTTTATTGGGGGGAATGCTCAGTCTGACTGTGTAGGATAGTAAATGTGCTGTTTTATCTGAAATATATCAAGACATTTTTCATTTATATGAAGTTTCTATAAAACAAGCAAAACTGTTGCGAAGATGGGGCCATATTCCGTAAAATAAAGTAAGAAAACCAACTGATGATCATGATCCAGGTGAGTGGGAAGGAGACATGTCTGGAAAACCCCAAGCGCATACTGCTGTGTTTACCGCTTTTTTGTTTAACACACAAGTGGTCTTCTTCTATTACTGACTGGAGTACATAAATGTTGTTTCTCCCTTCAGTTCTGTGACCTATCCTCTTGTAAACATGCAGATATCGAGTTCTGGGCAACAGTCGAAAGTCATCTTTGTGATGTGTGCGCCTTTTTCTTTAGTCTGATGCAGGTGATGTGAGGTGACCCAGTGGAGGGAGGAGCTCTTGTCGGTGCTGGATCTTTATGTTTTTAAAAGGCAAATACTGAATGTTCTGAAAGTCCAGTGTCCCATAATCGTACAGATAGCGAAGCAAGAGGTTAATATGCCTCATGTCATATTTTCTATTTAAGTTTCAGACAACAGGACCTACTGCCAATTTTAAATGTAAACCTTGTAAAAAAAAAAATTTGTGCAAAGGTGGCCGGAGCACTCACTGAGAAAAGTGTCCATTTTACAATGTGCTGAAATCTCTACTTGGTGTGACTTAAGTTGACAGCCCGAACTAGCTTGGCAGCCACAGCTCTATTAGTCTATTGTATAAGATGTGGGTAGGACTTAATATGGGTTCTCTGAGGAAAAAGAGGCCATCATAAACCCCTGCTGACATGCCAAGCTATTTTTATTTCCCTCTGCAATTGAAGTGCTGTTCAGCACAGCATGAACTTCACTATCCACGGTGTGAAAAGCATAAAAAGAGAATTATCACCACAAAAAATGAGAGAATGAGACAAGTGGAATATATGTTATAGGAATTCCAATGTTACAATATTAAAAAATTATTGATTGCAGACCTGAGTTGAAAAGATTGAAAGAGAAACCAATGCTAAATCATAAAGAGTTAATTAACTAAACTAATTAAGTAAGAGTACCCATCCTGGATTTTACTTAGTGAGGGTTTGGACAATATTGGACCAGAAACTGACTCACATGCACTCATTTCTGCTCAGCAGGGCGAGCTGTCCCCAGGGTTTACCTTAGCTTTCAAAACTATGCCCAATCTGAGGGAGAGAACGATGGGCAGGGGAGGTCCCCAGCTACAAAAGAGTGATGGGTGATGTCAGCGAGGTGCAGCCAAGCACATGCAGCCCCTGGCTCTGCTGGGAGATCCAATTCCCTGCGTGTCACTGGAAAGATGTGCCTTGCATCTGATGAGATCACCACGCGTGCTGTATGCCACACTACCAAGAAATTTTACTGATTTTTAAAACTTGCCAACTAGAATGTTTTAAAAGGTGTCATGAAAGGCTAAAAAGCCACAGCACCGCACATTTTAATATGCTTTGTGTGAGATCAGCACAGTAAAAGAAAACCACCTGAAGTGGCTTAATGGAAAATTTATACCTTCTTTAATTTGTTCAAAGCAACCTTAAATACAGAATGAATGAATCATTTAATGAGTGGGTTAAGATTATTAGTAAGTTCCCACAAGAGGGTCAAAATTAACTATACAGCAACTTTATATATTCGTTGAGCTTAAAATATAAGTGTATATTTTCCACCACCACAATAGCAAAAAAAACAACAACTTTTGATCTTACACATCTATCAGCATTGCACTATGTGTAATAAGCAGCACAGATTGCTGCTAGAAAATCAGTTTTACAGAGACTGTGACCAGGATGTGAGTCACCAACAGCTGAGTTCATTGTCCAAGACACACAAACATCTTGACCTCATCTCTACAATGCCAGTTTTTGTTTTTCTTTTCATTGTGACACACTGTTTGAGAAGGATTTGAAGGCTGTTAATTTAATTTAAGATAGAGTCAAGTTTTATTTACCTATAACTCTCCATAAAAGATGTTTTGCCTTCATTTTCTTTTGCCTTTGGCATATCAGTGAACTTATAAAATACCGGTATGCTTAACTTACAGCTCATTTCTATCTGGGAAACAACCAACACATTGAACCTCTTTTTAAACTATTCATATTTTGTATGTTCAATGTGCGAAATATTAAATGGACTTGCTCTACACCATTTGTTAGCTCTGGGACTCTGGTCCCATGCAAAGCTTCAGTGCATGTCCTGGTCAAACCAATACATGGATGTGTCTGAATTTCTTCAGCTAAAGAAATATGGGATTGAAATAATTTTTGAGTTTCCAAAGATTTTTGTGTAAAGCACCTTGTGACATTCCCTTGTCTGTGAAAGTTGTTATAGAAATAAACTTTACTTACTTACTTACCTACTTACTTACCAATGCTGATCTGTCCTCATAAAGTCCACAAAAAGGGACCATTCATTCTGTTTTTCTGACCTTTACACTGGCTTCCTGTACACAGGACAATAGATTCTAAAATGTTGATGCTGGTGAACAAGGCACAGAATGCTTACTTCTTTTAAATCAGGCCTTAACATGCTTTAAAATGCAGTTTTTAATTAAAGATTTGTTTTCTTTTGAATGGGTTTCATCCCATATGTACTTTGCCAGTGTTGGTGATGATGATGATTACAGTGATGATAATGATATGTCTCAAGTTTGCATCATCACACATGCCTCACTGTGAGTGTATACCATTGTCTGATCTGTTCCTTTGTAGCTTGCTCTCTTTTACGTTTGATTTATTTTATTCTTTTTATTTTGCTTTAATACTCCTATTCCAAAGATTTTTTAAATGTGTGCTATACATAGCATAATCCTGCCTCATTAAACTAAAATGCTCACAGGATGAACCATGAATGGAACCATGAACTACATGGTCACTTGAATGCACCACTTTTAGACAATCTGCGCTGCCCGTGAGGGGCAGCACTTTTTAATCCCAACTCTACAATCAGCTTATAATCAACAGAACCTCTCCTCATATAGATGCTCTGCAGCGTGCGGATACATGTTAGCTTTATGCTATATACAGCTGCCCTGCTTTGTTTTTGAGTGACATCTTATGTATGTACACATACATTTTATTGTTTGCTTTTAGCTGGGAGAGTTAATTCCATGTCATTTAAGTGTTTGTGTTTTATATTATCACGTAGCTTTAAATGATATTCCACACCTGATATGCACTCTAAATTTTGTACTTACTCTTGCACTTTAAACAAGATTTAGTGTGACACAAATTAGCTAACTGGGCACATTTATATTGCGTATTTTTACTTATGTTCATTAATGTGGAGTTTTTCCTTTCAAATAAATGAATAAACAAGAAACAAATAAACCAATTTTTGTAGTTGACGCGACCACTCTGTTTTCACTCTGGCACTGGAGTCCTGTAGAAATTATTTTGTACAATTAAGAGACAAGTTCCTTTGGAATGACCCCAGTTGACATATAGAAAGATATAGAAATATCCCTACTCTTAAACACCTGACTCATATTAAATCTCTGTAACAGCTTGTCCTCAGCTTCTGCACCAGCCAGCTAATGAGTCAATAATTCCAGCCAGGTGTGTGTTGGCAGGGAAGCATCTACAGGACCATATGTGGACAACCCTAGCTTATGGCATTATGCTTTATAGATTTCTTTGTTAGATAAAAGTCTCAAATATGGCTCTAATGGCTGTGAGGCTGATGTCTTTCTCAGATAGATTAATCAAATAATGTGCCGACAGAGAAAGGCTCTTGAAGCAATGATGTATCCTACCAAGTTTCTCATGTCCACAGCACATCCTTCGAAGACAAAGAAACAGACCTTCCAACACAAGTAATACTAATGTGAAGTAACAGAATTTACTTGACTTTTTCTTAAAAGGTATCAGTTTTTTTGTTAAATTGGATCAGTGTTCCTTTCATTACCATTACTGCATTTAGGAAGTAGAATAATAATAATAATAATAATAGATTTTATTTATAAAGAACTTTACATTTGAACTCAAATCTCAAAGTGCTCCAGTGGGCGCAGAATAGATACATTAAAACTGGATAAAAAACAAGCAAACAGTGAAACAATCAGTTCATTCAAAAAAACAAGCATAAAACACAGGGATTAAGTATCATATGCTTTTCTAAAAAGGAAGTTTTTGAGTTCTTTCTTAAAACAGACCATCGTTTGCGGTCCAGGAGGGCTTTCCATAGACTGGGCGCTGCAGCTTCAGAGCAAAGTTAGAAGGGTACTAATGGGGACAAATGCTAAAAAATATACTTAAAACAGGTGAAAATTCTTGTTCCATTCAATATGCAACTTAGCAGCTGAGATATGTGTCTGATCCACTGAGATCTTGAAATAATACTTTGGATTCAAGAGCTAAAATGCACTAATGAATTAAAAACATATTTTAGTCATTTTAGTTGAATTGGTCAGAGTGCCGAAGATACAGAATGATATCTCATTTAGTTACAAAGATATGAGATGAAATATCTCTTGGAATACAGATAAGTCTTGTTTCTAGGCCAGTTCATTCTCTCTGTGAGTCACCATCACCACAATTTATTGCATCTGTATCAAGTTTGCCTGTATTTTGACTATTATTTATTCATTGCTTTGTTATCTTTCGTTGGTCACATGCAAACCAATTTTTGGTTGCAACAGCTTACAATTTTAAAATCAAAGTGATATCAGTTGCACCTGTGAGGTGTGGATTGATGCATTAAGTCCCACTGACACCCGAAGGCAAAAGCGGTGCTGACCAAAAAAGAGGATGAGATGATGTTTACTTCTGGGAGTCATATTAAAGCAGAATTTGACATCAAATTTCATTAGTTAATGTTTAATGTAGGAAGCATGTATGGACAATAACAAAATACACATGCAATCAGACTGGGAACATACTGCAATTACAAAGCAGAAGGTCGCTAGAGGGAGAAAGGTTTGCATGCAGAGCACTGGCAAAACCACTCAAAGCCCTCTCCCTCTGCCCACACACATAAGAACACACACACCCACACACACTCAGACAATATGTTTCTTAGTGCTCTCAACATGACAAAAAAACACAGATGTCTCCTTTGCCCTCATGGTCTTTGTCAAGCTGAGAAACAAATGTTATAAGGAGCACTGAATCATGAAGGTCATGTGATGCATCACTCAGCTCCCCCGTCACAATGACAGCACCCTCTTCTACCCCCCAACCCCCACCAAGAGTCTGCAACTACAGCAGATAATGTATTGAAAGTAGTCTTTTAGCAGAGACATCCCACGGTTGCTCTTGACCTGAATACAACCACTTACAGGCCCTGCATATGACCTCTAAATGAATGAGAGTTAAAGTAATGGCATAACATACTGTAGGAATGAGTGTTTGTGACTTTTAATTAAATGTGTTTTTAGTCTAAATGAAAATCACAGATTTTGTTTTTTTTACTCCCACTGCACAATATATAATGATTCCTCATTTGACAAAAAAAATTAAAAATAAAATGCCAACTGCCCATTTCAAAATGATAAAAGTCAACATGATGTACAGCAAGTTATATTTTAGAGATCCATCCAATTCTTAAGACTCATAAATTTAACCGTTAACAATTCCAGTTTGCACTGGGTGGGGTAGTGGGTCTTAAAGTATGCTGATTTGCATCCTTTATGTGGGAGTTCAATAAAAATGCTTTTGGTTTGGCAATGTGTCCAGAATTTAGGGTTGACATTAAATGATTTTAAGATGACATGAGAGACATTCTGTACATTAAAGCAGTTGCTTCCATTAACATATCCATTGGGAGTAGGGATGCACCGATTGGAGTATTCTGGGCAGATGCCGATAACGATATTTAACATTACATCTTGGCCGATGGCTGATGTTCTATGGCCGATGTTTGTTTTTTGTCTGTTACTTATTACTTCTTTTGTGCCACGTAAACATACAAGTCTTTCAGCTCTTCATCACTCAATCCTTGATTGAGCACCAATTCAATCAGATCAATTTATGAAACAGAAACAACCTTTAATGTCACGCTCTGGTTGACATCAGTTATAACTTGTTATAACTTGTAAGTTATGGCAATTCTTTTCTGAAAATTTTCAATATATACAGTGTTTCCTCTACAAAACTTGATAGCTATGGCGGTACGAAAGCTCAGGCTCGGGGGGGGTGGGAGGTTAAGGGGCGTGGGGCTCGTCGTATTTATGCACCAGTCTACACCTGCCTTTACCACGTTGGCCCGATAATTTCATGATATCACATCCTTGTAAAACAAATAAAATAGGTTACATAATAAAAAATAAATTATAAATAAAAAAAAGGGATGTCTAAATGATTCTCCTGCTATTTTAATTGATATTAAGCATATCTGTCATTATCTGCTGGTGACAAGCTGATTTGGGGATTATATTGTTTGATACAATTATCAGCTATAAACAAATAAACAAACGCAACAAAAAAGACTTACTAACATCACAAAAGCTGATTATTATTAAAAAATTTTGTCCTCTCTCAGCAGATCTCAGTGATGATATGTCTTGATTGTATAACTCCTTCTACATACACCGTAGAAGGAGATATACATATATCTCTACCTACACTCTTCCAGTCCTCTTTTAAAACTCTTGGTCTCTCACCCCGTTCTCACCACTCTCTCCTCTCCACCAACCCTCTCTTTGAGTCCGCTCCTTCTTCACTCGCTCTCTACACACAATTGCAACACTCTCTTTCTATCCTCACTTTGGGCTTTCTGTCGTATCCACCCCCAACCGGTCGAGGCAGATGGCCACCCTCCCTGAGCCGGGTTCTCCTGGAGGTTTTGGTTTCCTGTTAAAAGGGAGTTTTTCTCCCCACCGTCGCCTGAAGCTTGCTCAGAAGGGGATTGATCGAAGACTCTTTTCGATTGCAGTCTGTTAGTTTCCTTACATAGGCTGTTTTGTTATCAATTGGCTAGTATATATGTATATATGACTGTGTGACAATCAGATTACTTGGACTGATTGTTAGTGTAGCGCCTTGAGATGACTTTGTTATGAATTGGCGCTATACAAATAAAGTTGAATTGAACGGAATTGAATCGGCCGCAGCAACATTATAATTCACAGAACAACAGGAGAGGAGGAGGCAGACAGCAGCGCTTCAGCGCAGACAAAGAGCAACTTGTAGCGATATTTGTGCAAAACTGCAGGAATTTTGTCTTTAATGGGGGAAATGTGTGGCTGCAGAATCCTTCCACTAACAAAAGTTTGAGTGTTAAAACACACGTATTCCCTACGGGTGCGATGCCCATCTTGTATTCATGACTTTTATATCTTTAAAGTCTTATGACCGATTCACATTAGACCAATGTGCGTCGCATTCCAGTTGGTCAGCAGTTTTTTTCCAAACTCCGAGTGAATCATCAACTTGCACGTCTGACTTCTCCTCATCTTGATGAGCGGACGCAAAATACCGCTGAGCTGTAATGTTGCTTCAGCGAAGGCGTGTCGCCAAATATATTTCGGTGGAGCGCTGCACTGCTGCTCCACGAGGAAACAGAGTTTTGCTGGTTAGGACCAAAGTTACAGAAGTAGGGCTGGGTATCACTCCTAATTTCCTTGAATATTAGACACTCGCAGAGTGTATTTTTTAAACCCAGCCCTATACAGAAGGAGGATTACTGCGCCTTGAGGAAACATGCAGAGGGGGCTTTATTCACAAAAGTTTAAAAAAATGAAGCAGCAGCGGCTGGATTTTAGGAATGGCGGGGCGCAGCTCCTAAATGAATGTAGAGGATATGCTGAATATATATAAACATCAGCGAATGTCACCCCTAATTGGGAGTATTCCCCAACTGCAGTGTTAAAATACAGCACAACCAGTCTACATCGTGGCATTTGTTGTTTACTGTATTAGTATCTAAAAGCCGTACAACACTGGTTCAAGATGTTCAGAATTGATAGAAGATTTTGGATTCTTCTTTAGTGCAGCTTGTTATAATGAAATATAGACACAGAGAAAGTTGGCATATTGCCACCTTGAATTTTGAATAACTGGATTTTTATGCCCCATATTTTTTTAGTCTTTAGCACTGAGGCTGATTTTGTATGCAAGAACCCCAAAAATCATCTTTATGGATGTTTATGTGTTTGCCTATGTGCTGTAAAACAAGAAAAAGAACAAACACAAATCTTTCATAACAGTATGTGGGTTATTTTCCCCCTGAAGTTCAGAAGAAAGCAAGAGCAAAATGTGTCTTGAACTTTTCCTTTTTCTTTGAATAGAAATAATATAAATTAATGTTTTGTAACAAATGCTTAGGACAACAGTAACAAAAATAAAATAATATAAATTTGACACAATAATGGGATAACATACCCTTTTTTGGCATTAGCAGAACGCAGTGTAAGAAATACCTACTGTATGTATTTCCACAAAGTTATTCAATTACTACAATAACTGATCACTGAAATATATGCTGTACAAAATTGTAGAGCAGGCTGTTCAAGAATCCAAAAAATGAAAATGCAGCAACTTTTAAAAAAGGTTATCTGGGTAAAATGAGGAAAAGAAATGCAACTTTTTCAAACCAAAACTGTACTGAAGAACAATACAGAACTTTTAGGTTTTAGGTTACAATAACTTTAACATACCCAACAGATGTAAAATTTCAAACGGTAAAGCAATAAAGTCAATTAATGTATGTGAAATAAGTTTATGCTACAGGCATAGACTAAACGGGGAAAACATAGGCTGTCACCATTAATCCATTTGTGAAGTTTCCTTAATTAAACCATAGACAGAAAAGGCTAGAGATGTCCATTTCGACCATCAGCAATAAACTTGTTGAAGGAAAACAAGAAGCGAATAAAATGATGAACTGATCAAAATTGATTTCTTTAATGTGCCATTCTTTTTATGTAAGCATGATGAAAATGTGAAAAACGTAGAAAAGCTGCTCATAAATGACGACAGAAAAAAAGAACGAACAGCTTTCAGTGTCATGGTTCTTCTATTTGAAGAACAATTTTCAGTATAATCAGAGATACGCACTGTCAATTATTTTAAACAAAAGAGGCCGCGTTGCAAGATCTTCTTCTCAGCTAGAAAGCCAAGTGTTACATAAAATCACCCCAAGACAGTAATGGCATCTTGGTTGTTAAACAGCAGATTAATGCCATTTTCTCCCTGGAATGCATTTTCCTCTGCTGATTGTTTCGAGGGTTTGAATCCTCCTTCTGTAGTGGATTGTGGAAAGGAGGAAATGAGAGGAAACAGAAGCTTTTAAGTACTACAGCTTGTGTAGAAAGTGGGTCATGAAAACACATGGCCCATCCTTCTTTAATTGCACTCCAGCCAAGCCTCTAACCTCAGCATAATTCACATAAAGAACGCACTTTCATCTGAATTAGTGCAGCTAAAAACTGTCTGATGTTTTGCCTTAATTATAAATCAGCTACCATTTGGAAATACAGTTTCACACTAACTTTTACACAAGTTACACAAGTTATAGTAATAAAGTATTAAAAATAATAAAATTATAAGAAATAATACCATAATTTTTCTAGACATTTCCAAATCTCAAATACATTTAAATATTTAATTGCATTTATTGTCTAATATTCATATATTGTATAATGATTAATATTTTCTCCATAACTGATGTGTGTGGCTCCTTTATGTACAGCTGGGATTACTCACCTTTGTTTCCAACCCAGTCGCCAGAGAGGAACGTCTCCAGTTAACGTTTCTGCGCAACAAAAATACGTACATTGTCAACATTTCTGAGCTAAAAATACGTATGGTAATAACGTTGACCCTGAAA
>JAVQJG010284380.1:0-11190 GCA_036024015.1 Craterocephalus amniculus | reverse complement strand
AATGATTCACATTTCTTTAAAATATTGATATTTGTTTAAAAAAATCAACATTTCATATTCTTGGAATGTATACAAAAAAATATAAAACAATTAAATAGAGAGAAAAATTGTAAATGTGTAATTAGGGCAAAACATTTTAAAAACTTATTTTCTCCAGATAATCAAGGTGCTCACAATGTATTTTAAAAGTTAAGCCAGTTAAACAAAAATTTTGATAAAAATGCAGAGTTCTTATTTTTAGATTACAGTGCTGGTATTTTACTTCAGATCAAACTGCACTGAATGTGACTACTTAACTAGAATAAATATGGACCCACGCTTTAAGGGCTCATTGATGCTGATGTGGATCAGGTTTGTTGGAGCAGGGAAACATCTAAAACCTGCAGGACCCCGACCCCTGCACAGAAAATTCAGAGTTGCATGATTTCAGACAAATGGAAGCAGTTGTCTGTCCTGGTAATATCACAAATATACTTTTAGTTTTGGACATGTTAGTGCTGCCTCTTTTCACAAGATTTCTGTTGACTTATTCTTCTTTGTTCCTTTTCCTGTTCACACTGTACAACCGTGGAGTATTGCTGTTTGCTGCTTTTGGCTACTGAAACTCTGAAGACTCAAGGTGTAAGGCCACTTCAACAAAGATTACAGCTCTAAAAGCAATTTTCTACATTCACCGTGATTTAGCAAAACATCACTTATTCACAGATAAAAGAAGGTTTTTCGGTCAATAAAAGACAAATATCAGAAAGTTCAGTTGTGTTCAGTTTAATGAGAAAAAGCTACTGGTGAAGTGAATATAATAGCGTATAAGAAAAAGAAAAAACATTAAATTTAAATCCCTGGAGAAATTGTATTTAGAGGAAAAATAACCTCTAACAAAAGGAGAAGGAACACAATGGACGACCTCTGAGGCACAGCTACAGCGGCAACAGTAACAGGGACACGAAGCCGCTCACCAAGGCTTTTCTTTGGCCCTTAAACCAGTAGCTGAACAGCTTACATCACAAAATCAGGCAGTAGGGATGGGGATCTCACATCAACTTATGATTCAATTCAATTCAGGCTTGCACATCGATTCTTCAGAATCTCTGAAAAAGAATCTTAATTCTGATGTGGTCTGATTTCTTTCTGCAGCAAATTAAGCTGCCAGTCAGGATACGACGAATAAAACAAATACACAATAACACACGTGAACAAAGCCTGAAGGTGGTCGGCTCAGCGAAAGAATGGAGAGAAAAGTTGTTTTAGGGAAGAACATGAGGGATGCAGATTCAACTGGAAGGATAAAACTAGAAAAAAATTCCATGTTCCGTCTTCAGGACATCATATATGACCAAATACCCTTAATTATTCATTCATTCATTCATTTTCTGAACGTTTACATGCATTTTCTTTACTGGAGCCTCTCCCAGTAATTATCAGGTGAGAAGCAGGGTTCAGGCTGGACAGCTCACCAGTCCAACGCAGGGCCAACCATAAATGGCTTTTCTTACAATGGTCATTGGTTCTATAAAATTATTTCACATCCATGTGTAACGCAGCTCAGGTCCTCCCAGCCTCTTATGTTACACACTACCACAAGTAAAGCCTCCCTTGGTCAAATGTTCTTTTCAATTCCTGCATCAAGTAACTGGAAGTTGCTAAAACAGCTCTGAAACTAGATGCTTTAATTCCTGTCTGCTTTTAAGCACTTTCAAAATGTTTTCGATGATTTATCAAATTTTATTGTGATTCTATTAGTTTTTTTTGGTTTTTTGTTGTGTTTATTTTGCTTTTTTCTGTCTTACTTGTTTACTGACACTTGCCAAACCAACTTTGTGAACAAGAATTAGCTCCCATTTTTTTGCCATACATTTCATATTAGTACCAAAGCATAGATTTGCAAAGTTCCACCACAAAACCTGTGGAACAGTCCGACTGCGATAAAATGGTGATAATGTCCAGGTAATTATCTGAGACAGGCCACGGGAGCGCTGCAACTTTCAATTCTAAATCTGCTATAAAGGCAGACCTGGAAATGTAGGACAGCATTCATGTCTTTACTGTCTTAAAGCTTCTGGCCCGATCAGATTAGATAAATAGTTTAGTTATAGTTTGTCTACGCATTTTCCCCCATTTCCACAACTTAAACAACTTCTTGCGTTTCAGCCTTAAAAAAGGCGCTAAGCACTCATTAACGCCTAGGCAGGAGCAACCAACCACTATGTGCTCATGCCTGTCCATGGAGGGTCATTTATTCTATAAATTGATGTAGACGAGAGGGTTTGTATTTCCTTGCCAAAGGCTCCCCCTCAACCTTCCAGCTGACAACTAGTCTTTTAATGAACAACATGTCAAATGTGTCAAGGTATTTTAAATTCTATAGGTGCTGTTAATGTTTGTCAGACCTAAAGGAAGATGTTGTGCTTCAGCATCAGATTTTCTCCCGTGTTAAGTAAGTAAGGCAGATTTAACACGTTAGTACAGGAAGGAGGCATGAGTGATATTCCTCTACAGGAAAGACTCACAACGAAAAGCAGGACAGACACAGAGGAGACAGGGAGACAGCGAACCTCAGTACATCAACTAGAGCCAGAAAAAATCTGCAGTAATGGTGCATCTGGCAACCGTTGTCCCCGTTGCCCCCGCTGCCCCACGATTGCAGCCTGTACTGACCGCCAATCAGGACTGCTGATGCTAGTTTGTGTATCGGGGGGGCGAGGTGCCACGTTCACAGCCTGCAGCATGTGTGCCGACAGAAAAGTCAAATTTCCTTCTTTTTCCACCATCTCATAGAAATATGGAAACTACAGGACAAAACATGACATTTTATCACAAACATTTCGTCTCTGTGTCCATCTTGTTGCATGGCTTCAACACTCAGAAAAGAGGATGACCATTGCAATCATAGTTCACATTTACACACAATAAAATCAAGTACAAAAGTCAAATTATTCAGTAATATGAATATACTAGGTTTGTTGGTTAAATTTAATCAGATAGATCAATTACTTCTCTTTCAAGTGAATCCAGATGTGTCATTTAAAAAAGTAGAGACAAGTTTTAATTCATCAGACACTAATTCAAAGTTGAACTAAAATTATACTTGTATTCAAAATGATATATTAGTACATAAAACTTTATTTAAAATGCATTTTTGATAAAATCTCAAATAAAGAAATAATAAAAAGCTGATTTAGGGCCTACCTCCAAAGTTGGAGATACAATTGGAGGATATTTACCTGTACAAAGTTATGCTGGTGACCAGCAAAAGAACTACCTTAAGGAACTGACCTTAACATTGTCACAATGGAGAGAGATTATGGAGGAAATCTATGTGATGGAACAGATCACCCAGTGTTTAAAATTGAGGAAGGCGTATTTTGAAATGGATCATTTACAAGATCCATGCATCTTTGTGACTGACTGAACACCCCACAGTTATTTTTAGTATTTTGAAAATAACATAAACAAAGAGTTTTTTAAAAATAAGCTGATTTAAAAAGTGTTTTAAATGGCTTTTAAAATGAACCATAGTCCACAAATGTCAGGTCCAAATGAAGAGAGTTTCATAGTCTGAGGGCCCCTGAACAGAAGACCCTGTGTCCTTATGTTTTCAGCTTTGTATGGCTCCATCAGGTCTCAGGACCTCAGGGACCTGCCTAGGAGAAGCCCTCTAACACTCCCTGGTTTACACAACACACTCTTTTGAGGAGTTCTGGACTCCAGTGGGATTTATTTCACAGTATCTTGACAGGAAAGGAGGTCAGAGAGACGCAGCGAAGGGCCCCAGGCCAGGATTCAACCTTGGGCCAGCGGCGTCGGGGAGCTGTAGCCTCGCTGGGCGTTCGCTCAACCAGCTGAGCTAAACAGTTCTCATCACTACCAGAGCTGTCGATTACAAGCTGCTATCCTTCCCAGGACTGTTTTTGTCATTTCTCACCCATAAATCATAAATGATTTGGTTTGTTTTAAATGTAGCTGGTTAAGGGAATGTGACCCGATTCCACAGCTTTCCTTTTTTATATGTGTAGTGAGTTCAGACATGCTACCTGAACTCTGCTCTGCTCAAAACAACTAAGAATATCTCTCTATCCCATCGTTTCCAGCCATGCACTGTGACAACACAAGTGAACAGGTGCACAGCTTCCTGCACTGATTTACCAACTGATTCTGATCATAAATCAGCACAGTCCGTCGGCCTCTCATCATTTATGAGTTTCCCACATCTTCTGCTTTATTTTCTTCTTTTCTACCATCTTCATCCTCCACAGGACAATCGCCTGCTTTAGCATCGTTTCATGAAATCTAAGATTATTCCAGAGACTGTGAAAAGCAGAAGATTCTTTTAGTTAGTTTATGGTAATTTTTGCTTATGCGTTTCATTTTATTGGACATTATGGTGTAATAGAAATAAATTTGACAAAACACTGTTACCTGCTAGGCAGAATAAGTGAACAGAAGATGAATCAGAGAAAGAATAGAGAGGAGACGCATCCACTTGAACTTTTGGCCTTAAGGATTATCATATTTTTATCCTCCTTTCTGCTCGTCTGTGTCAGCATTTCTGCATGGCCACTTTACACTTTGCAGAAGTATGTTAGTCGTTCTGGACCTTAGTTTCCACATGGTCAGAAAGTTTCATATTTTCATATACATATCATATTTGATATGTGCTGTTTCTAAGACATTTTACTCGGTATTTTGGTATATTCTTCTGCTCCCTAATGGACATCTGGAAGCAGAAGACTACACTACAATGATTTTGACATAGTATATTGCAATAAATGGTACAGTACATATGCAAAGAAAAATTTTGTTCATTTTTTCCCAAAATTTTCTTACAGGGCCAAATGAAGACTTCTGATTTTAAAAAATGTACTTCTTTCCCCATTTTTCTTTGGCTGGGCTTTAAAAGGGTTAAAGCAGTTCCCTGGACCCCCGGTACGCCTAGCATTGGCGTTAACCATCCCACTGCCGCAACAACAATGATCGCTTGAACATGAGATGGGGTCATCCTGCAGGATCCTCTACATATGAGGCATTAAAACTGTCAGAATCTTCATAAGTAAAGAAGATTAATGTGGATTTATGCACTGATGTTAGAAAAACGAAGATGCTAATTTTATATTAATCTCTGCATTAATGATTTTCATTTGACAGCACTGATAAAAATCCCAATATCCCATATTTTTTTATAATTATCTATTTACAGGGGAGTGTAGGCTGAGGCCACACAGCAGCACACACATTAAACAAAGCCAAAAATTTCCTTTTATTCAGTCATTAAAGAGTTTGAGTGTGCCATAAAAATATCAGCTGTCACTCCAGCTTCATTTTCTCGTCACAGCCTTCACTTTTCGTGCAACATCTCCCCATTTCCAAACGTCTGTCTACAGCCGGCCTCCTGTTATATGTTTACCTATGCATGGTTGAATGTAGCCAATGGTTATGGAGTCAACGAGGAGCAGCGTGGTTTCTCATTAAGCGGAGAGTCAACCCCTGCCTTTGGTAAACATAATGTTCATGCAATCTTCAAATTATAAACACACTGTAGGTAAAAACAGCAACCCTACTCACGATGTACCTGCTCACACGTACACACTTGCATAGCCTTACTGGTAATGGCCTTTTTTGTAATTACAGTCATTTGTCAAAAGCGTACCTTGATTTATAGCCAAATTAAAAATACACCGGAAAAGAAGCTGCAGGTCCTGCTAGCTCTGGGTACAGACAGTGATTAATGCTGCGCCATTAGAGGCATGAGAGTGGCATGATCCGGATATGCACCCTGCCATGCAGCGCCAGGCGAGCAGGAACATAAATCCCAGCGTATGCACGCTCCGGATGACTGAGTAGGTGTACCATGGGTGAGTGATCAGGGTGGCTTTGGCCGAGGCGGCAGCGGGTCGGTGTGGCGCAGGTAAAAATGCCAAAGTGAGGAAGTGGAGCAAAAAATGAAAGGGGTACAGCTCTGTTCATTTGTGCTGAAGGTAACCTGTTTACAGTGTCATATGTAAATATGACTTTTTCTTCTTATAAGGTAAAAGTGACTGGCAGTGGGCCATGAAACTTTCATTTTGTCAGAGAAAATAAATAAAAAAATGGTTGAAATATGTCTTCACTGAGCTGGTGAGTAAACTCCTTGCTTTCCCGAGGTTTGATTGGCTTGAGGCTGTTTGTGGAAAGTAACTGTGGGGGAATAATGAGCCACTCTGTGATGTTGGGTATGCTCACTTCTTCAACATGAGGCAGGAAGGGGGGTATTTTGTGTTTTGACAAAAGAAGAAAAATGAATATCCTGCGTGAACAGATCCACTTGAATGAATTGTGTCTGGAAAAGTGGTCAACCTTTGATGCTGCAAATACATCACAAAACCCTTCCATCACACGCGCATGATGGACTGGTTCATGAAATATAAATATGTCTGTCTGTGCCCGTGTGCTTGTCCTCATGAAAAATTCCTTCAACAATGCTGTGGGTCCTCAGGCATATGGACAGCAAACTTCATCATCTCGACTTAGAAAGCAGAGCTGAGTAGGAATGAGGCAAAAATAAAGCAGACGAAAGAGCTCTTCCATTTGTCCAATTTATCTAAAACCACTACGCTATATCGGAATTCAAGTACTTTTAAATTGCCTTGGTGATAAAGTCTGAGGGATACAGGCAAGAGACAAGGATTGTGCCGGTGGAGAGATTTTTGGAGCTCAATGCAGTTAATAAGCCATGGGACTTGTGCCAGCTGGGAGAGCTCCATATCCACAGACCACTGCTGCTAGCAACGCCAAGCCTGAAGAGGCCATTTCCTACAGGTTATTTCTTTTTTTTAGGTCAGCTTTTAAAGAATGCTTGATTAAGAAATGTGAATGATGCTAAAGGCTGCTATTATTTTTTAGGAGTAACCATATATGGGGGTGGGATTGTGCAAAGCCTTCGCAGAGCCATGGTTTCCTCTGCAGGAGACAGATAAGGAGGCTCTCTTCATTTCTACTCCACATTTTATCTCCACTCAAAGGGGTATGCCCTGTAGCTTCCTACTACACCAGAGCCTCTTTCCTCCCAAGGTTTGCATAAATTAACAAGATTGTATGTTTTTATGATGGTCTCTGGAATAAAAAGCACACTCCAAGGTGCGAGTCCAGTTTGTGCACAGGAGCAGCATTACCGATGCCATGAAGCGCCGTCATTTCTGCCAAGTTGCTGACAGCCAGCTGCATCAACTTTATTGCCATTTTTTGGAGTGGGCAGTGACAAGGCAAGAAACAAACAAGCCTGCAGAGCTAAGGTGAGCTGTAACACCGTCTCAAAATCAATACATTTCATTGCTGGACTTTTCGGCATTGAGGCAGGACCTACTGAGAGCTTTTAAAGTAACTTTTGAGAAGGGAGAAACTAATTCATCCTTCAGTAAATGTCATTCACCTCCTGGCCTGCATAATGCGTCACCACTATAGAGATGGCATTTGGTATTTGGAACTATAGCACTTTATATTGTGGAATGAATGAAGGAGGCATCTTAAGTCTACATTTTGTCCTTCTAAAATAAAAATGCCAAATAACCATCTGAGTCCAACTGCAGAAATTGTGATCTCGGGGCTCCTGTTGCAACGAAAGACAGAAAGCCCGAGAGCAAAGCAAAGTTTTGTTTCTCATGATTTTTGGAGGAAGCTGTAAGTTTTACTTTCTGTTGGGCTAATTCAATTAATAACCCCTGCTGAACTGTAGTTGCTACTGTAAATTGCTTCATTTGGACAAAAGCACAAACTGTCCACAGACTGTACACTCTGACCTAATCTCCAACACCATCAAGTCAGGCTGACCCCTACGGACCCCTCAGGATTTATGAGACTATGTTGGAGAATGTGAGCGGCTACAGGTAGGTACAACTAACACAAAGTTTAGGAAGTCGACATTTTACTACATTCAGCTGGAATAGAAGTTTTGTTATAAAACAGAAAAGCTCAGACACACTTCAGGAGTCTTTTGTGAATTTTTTTTAGTCCTAATCGTGTCTTTTCTGGGTGACAGCGCTGGTAGAGGCTTTTACCTGAGTTTCTTCTGGTCATGTTGGTGTGTAGCATGGAACTACTGGGGTTTCTTATCATGCACATATATTGTCTGTACTGACATTCATCCTCTGGATGGGATCTAACTGCAGCTTTTTCAGGGCCATGTTTAGCTCACCTGGTAAAGCAGGGGTCTTTCAAACATAAGTTGCCACCGTTCCTCATATCAGCTGCCCCTGGATTAATTTCTAGCTCGTAGCTGAATGTCTCATCCTAGTCTTAAAAGGCTACCAGACCCACAAATTCTTGTTTCAAAAAGTACCACAAGTATTCCAGTCACAGTCTGTACAGAAAGATTTAGGAAATGGTAAACTGTAGACAATGAACAATGGGGGGGAGTAGGGGAAATGGGTATTAGACAGGGGGCACTAGCCCAGAGAAGGTTGAGAAGCAGTGCTCTAGCATCACTGCATGGCTGGAAAGACTCCACAGAGTCCCCCTTGAGCTGAACACTTCAGCTGTTCTGCATTGTTCTGCCTTCTGTACATCTGCCTGATCTGGTGCAGATCCAGAAAAACCAGAATCCTCACAGACTCTCAGCACCCCGATCACAAACTGTTTGAGAAGCTGCCTTCTGGCCAACGCCTCCACACCATCATGGCCAGGACTACACACTGGTAAAGAAAATGTTTGTTCTGCTGCTGCCGTATGATCTATGCATTCAATCTTTAAACCTAAATCTGTACATAAGCCATAGCTGCAGCTACAGTAGCATCTTTGATTGTGGGTCATGTGGGTCATTTTTCTTTTTAAGTACTTTTTAACCTCTTTTAATTTTAGGATCTCAGGAAGAAGCACATACATGTTCCTGGATAACTCATCTGCCACTCAAAGCAACCCCATCCATAATCAGAGATTAACAAGCGTTCAGTTCTTGAGGTGAAAACAGGAGGAGCGTGTTCTACAGTCAGACTCATGTTAAGAAGAAAAGTGGTTTTTTTTGCATTTGATGCTGACATTATATTTCTCCCTCAAAGGTTACTGCTTGAATAACAACAACAACAACGCTTAATAAGCCCGAGTCTCAAAGTTGGACAGTGATCAATGATTTCAAGTTGTAATTTAGTCTAGTTTTACAGAAAGCTGACAATACTGGCACAACAGTCCATGTAGGAAAAGTCTGCAGCTTACACACAGTATCTGTCTGTATTAGAGGGTCTAGACATTAGTTTGTATATCCATTCATTCATCCATCCATCCATCCATCCATCCATCCACCCATCCATCCATCCATCCATGGATGTGTCCTGGGGCTCTGCTTCACAGAACATGGCTAGAAAACCTCCAAGGAGAAGGATTTAGGAGGCATCCTAATCAGATGTCACCTCATCTGACTCCTTACCTAGATGAGCAGCAGCTACACGCTAAGCTCCTCCCCTTATCTCTCAGGTGCCCCCTGTGTGAATCACCTAAAGCATGTTCTGATCCTGTGGGCTGTTTCAGGGCCGGTAAGGTCTCCCAAGGCAAACTGGACTGATTAAGAGCGATTTAGAGACCTTGATGGACAGACCACTGATAAATCCAACGATCCAACCCATCATCTGCAGGGAGGGGTTTTCAGTTTAGGTGCAATGTGAGCTTGGTGGCAGGTGAAGGAGGGAGGGGTGTTTGTGTGCAGATTCCCAGTAGACTGGCTGAGATATGTGCGGGAGGGGGGCACTGTTAACATTTGTATCTTTACCCTACATTCATTTTATGAACAGCTATGTAAGGGGAATGGGAGATGTAGAGGATAAAAACCAAACCCGTCTCAGGGGCGACTGAAGAGCTTGAGAGAGGAATAAAGGGAGCAAAATGAAAAGTCTATAAAAGCTGGTAAAGACAGGCAGAGAGGGACTGCTAGCACACTGATTGTGTATGCACTTGTTTCTCAGATATGGCCATTAGCCGAAATGGATGTCCTTGAACCCGGGTCTGTGCCAACAGGTATCTCGCGCTTCCACACTGCCCCTCCACTGGTAATTACACGAGAAGGTCTACAGCAGGTGGTACAGGGCTGAGCAGAATTTCCATAAATCTGCATGTGTCACTGGGCCCGGCTGCACCCTCTGGCACACAATGATTCCCACTCACTCTCAGCAGACAATTTGCTAAAACCTAACAAAAACAGATAGTAGGAAGGTAGAGTAGCACCAAAGCTCCCTCTGAAGCCCGTGCAGATCGCTGAATGTGCCCAAATATTTGGGATAACAAATTGCTTCC
This sequence comes from Craterocephalus amniculus, assembly GCA_036024015.1. Lineage (NCBI taxonomy): Eukaryota > Metazoa > Chordata > Actinopteri > Atheriniformes > Atherinidae > Craterocephalus > Craterocephalus amniculus. The sequence continues at coordinate 942 of JAVQJG010284380.1, read as the reverse complement.
CCTTTCACTTCACATCCACAAAAAAGAGAAACCCCTGTAATGGTCATGAAGTTAACAGTATTGTTTATCCATAGTGGAACATAAATCCAGCATTTTTCTCCTTTGTACCCCCCACCACCACCAAGACGAAACAAGGTTTTTAGTAGCATTTGCATTTCCGTCTGTCAGCAAGGTTATGCATAAACTACTAAATCAAATTCAGCTCCTGAAAATTACAAGGTATGGTATCAACCTTGGGGGCGCACAGTGCTCTGTGAGTGCCTCTTTATTTTTTGGATTATCATATATTTGAACAACTGGTAACGTCTTCATGTTGTGACTGTAAAGCTTGGGAACATGCTGAAGCTGGGGGTGAAGGTATGTAAGTGCACTGCAAGGCTCTGCAGTTAGACATCAAATAGATCTAAAGTGTACAAAATTCATGCAAAATACGACAGAGTATTGGAGCCACTTTAAACAAAATATATTTTTTCACAGACTTTGAGAATAAGTCATAATTCTATGAGAAAAATAACAGTTATTTGTGGAGGGGGAACCAGTAAATCCATCAGCGGGATATTCAGAGGGGTTTTGTCAAACAATTGGATCATCTGATGCATCCATCGACTGGTTCCTCCTCTCCACAAAAGCAGCAATTTCCTTAAAGAACACTGTGTAACTTTTAGCCACTAGCAGTGCCAAACACAACACTGTCACAAAATGAAACCGTCTGTATTTTCCTGGCCTCCTCTGACACATTTTCACCTCCTTAAGGCCTCTACACACCAAACGCGGTTCGCGAAGCTGCGACTGCGCGGTACCGCGGTGAGCGGGCGCAGACAGTTTGGTGGCGGCGCGGCGCGTTGGCGCAGGTTGCTTAGCGACGGAGCAGGAAGAGTAGTATTTTATGAACTTGGGTCCGTCCGAGAAAATAGTGACGCTTTCAACAACGCAGCAAAAGTG